>JAPZDZ010000002.1:20822286-20838659 GCA_029783805.1 Acanthurus tennentii
CAAGCCTTTGCCAGATAGTTCAAGTCGTCCAGTGTAAACACAAAGGCCAGTTCCTGCTCTAGTTAATATTCTCAGCGTGTCTGCATCAACATTTTCCAGGTCTGTGTTTACCTGTGCCTCAGGTTCATCCACTAATTGTGATCTCTGTGTGCCTCTAACCCTGAAGTGTTTGCCAGTCTGTCTTCCAGTCGTCTACTCAGCCCTGTTTCCTCCCTGCTCCCTCTTTTTTTCCTGGATCAGCTCTCCAAACTTCTACATCTACATCATTTGAGTCCCAACTAAACTACAACCTTACAGAATGAGGAAACCGACTGAAATAGAGAGTTATGTTATATAAAATAGTCTGTATCGTTAGATCCAACATACTGTTGTTTGTCTACACATTTACCTGCTTCCTCGCGGGCTACATGCTAGGCATCCTGTCTGCTCTTGCAGTCTGAGCAAACAGAGCCATTAGACTGCAGTCAGCTCCTCCTCCATGTTGGCACAGATAGACATTTGCTTTTAATTTAATTCGCCCCTCTAGATTATTGATACAGTAGTCTCCGCATTTGCTTAATTCCGTCATTCATTTCCATTTTTATGCACTGCCCTCCTGACTGAGCCTTTGTAATGATATTTCTTGCATCAGTGCCAGCTCCAACATCAGAGAATATTGTCTCATCACAAGGATTCGGGGATTGAGATACTCTCTAAATAGCACAGCCGCACTAAGCCACAGTTTCAGAAGAAGAAACAGCGTTCAAATGAAAAACAAATCCAAATCAGAACTGAGGCCTCATCATACTATCACCGCCTCCTTACGGTGAAAAACATTTGAAAAACCTCAACCAGGCTTTGTGAGCTAATTAGTCTTTATCTTAGCTGATTAAAACTTTTTAATTATCTACAGAATAACAGCAAAGAGTCTCCTGAAACAGGAGGAACGTACATGTGGTCCTGAAGGGGGCCACAACGAGCCACTGATGAAAACTCCTCAGCATTAAGTTCCTGTTACATCAAACACAGCTGCCGGCGGGATGGAAAAACAAATTAGAAAGCTGAAGATTGAAGAAAATTCTGCCGCCGTATATCCGTGATGGTTTTCCAAGCCGTCTCGGGATCAGGACAGCACGCGTGTGCTGGTATCAGCATGAGAACAACAACAGCATCTTACGGTGTCATCTCCAGCAGATCAGAGGATTACACACGCGTGGGCTGAGCCTGCCTTGTTGTCATTCTTACCAACAGAAAACACTCAGAGACGGGAGGTTGTTTCAAAAGTTTGACATCCCTTGTAGGTTGATTGCTTTTTGCACTACGTTACAATATTTTGCAAATAAAAAACGGTGCAGATTCCTTGTCTTTGCAACAGTGTTTACAATCTTGTTGGACCAAACATAAAATTAATAATCACATTTTGTGCGTGAAAATCCTTTCTTAATAATCCTACTCTCTGTGTCCATAATATGAAATGGCCAGAAGCATTACTCATTATTTGGACGATGCACTCCTTATGCAGCTGCTTGTAGATGTAACAGTAAGCACACACGCATGAGTAAGTAATGAGAAAACTTGATGTGATTAAAAGTGCAATTATATTATAATTTAAATATGCCGGTTTTATCTCTGTTGCAGTCTTGACCTCTGCCTCGCTCCTTCAGCGAGTGTGCTGTGTGGTACGGTGGCAGACTGTCCCACATGACCTACTTCTTGGACTAAAGGAGAGATTAGCAGCGACTCCGCGCTGCCACGTCAAGGTTAAGACGACAGACACACCAGTTACTCTGTCTCCTCCACAAAACCACCTGAACAATTAAAAAGCGAAGCACACTGACGCAAGTCTGAAAATTACATTAAACCACACATCTTCCCCGAAGAACGGCGCACGGCCACTGCATCCTCCTGCTATTTCCACTGACGTCACATGATAGAGGATTAAGATAGCAACAGATGCACTACAACTAGCTGCCTTTGGCTGCCATTGTGCTTCATTTTATTCATAAGCATCAAGATGGAACTGCTCAGGCCTCTTTTTTTTTTAGGGGATCATGCAAAAACCGTGTGAATAAAAAGAACCTGTCAAGTACCATCACATTTAATACCATCGTACCACCACCCAAACAAAGTAATGCCCCAGAGCAGCACAGGCATCAGGACTGTAAGGGGGGGAGATTGCCACTGAGGATAAACCCAGTGTTGTGACAATGCAGACTGTTACTATGGAAATGTCTGATTGCACTTGTGGCATCTCTGTCTCACTTAGACTGAGACACTTTAGTCTTATTCTAGTGCTAATAAAGTGTCAAGATTTGCAGTATTGCATTGAATCCCCCTCCAGTTCGACTTGCATACATTTACAAAAGGAAGTGTGAAAAACAGCCCTGCAAGCGTATACACCAATTAACACCGTTATATTCGCATGGTGGCAAAGATGAGACGTGTTATCAAAGAATTAATGAGGTCACTAACTTAAGACAGGTATGTCTGAGAAGATTAATATTACAAGAAGTCATCTGGAAATCATCTAATATTTCGCTTAAACACGAGAAATACAATAAATGAGCAAATAATAGCACCATATGTACACAAAAAGTATAAATACAGTGTATACGGGGGAATACAGTGCATTGTATTTAAGAAGAAAAGCACAAAATGGGACTTACAAGGTACAGCACGGAGGTAGAGGTTCTCTCGGATCACCTGCTGAAGTTGGCTGTCCACTGAGCCGGGTGTGAAGCACTTACTCAGATACAACCTGAGATCCTTGCACAATGTGGAGCCTGAGGGAAGGGCAAAGATACAAGTGTGGCAGAAGGAGGAAAGAAGCAAAGAGAGAAGGAGGGAGAAAGAGAGAGAGAGAGAGACATTAAGAAATCAGCTAGGTAAGCACAAACTGTAATGATGTAGATTTACACTGAGATTTGTGTCCAGGCCGTCAAAGAGAGACTGAGGTGTATTTAAAGATCTTTATCACCGCCAGACTTGATTTAACACTATAATATTACAACCTAGACGTTCACATTTACGCCTACTGATCTGTCTCTGTCACTTCACATAGATCTTGAGTGTAAAATGCATTTTCCTGAGTCTCTCATGCATATATAACCACCTACTGAGGTTAATTGCTGCAGACAGAACAGTTCAGGTTGTAACCAGGGGAGGCAGAGCTGATCATCAGGGGCTCAGCTTCCTCCCTCTGATCTCTTAATATCATCTCAAGTGCTTCCTCAGCCTCCAATGACAGGTCACTTGCCGTTATAGATTGGCTGACGGCATCTCTGGCTTGTCACAGTGACAGACGACCACTCTGCTCCTATAGGCTGCACCTCAGCCATCAACCCCCCCCTCGTCCCTCCGTCACCCCTCTTACCCCCACCGTCTGTTGCAATGGTTCTGCCCAGTAGCAGACCAAATTTGCTTTGCGCCATTAAGAACATCACAGTGGTATAACTTTATTAGCCGAGGCAGTCGGCTGCATGTACATATGACTGGCCACATATGGTTGCTGCCTGTAAAGGGAAATTAATCTCGCCAGCTGCCTTTTGGGAGATATGATGAGCTTTTGTTCATTACGTTATGAAACAGCTGCTATTTTCTAGTCTGTTGAAGAGCAAAAATCAGACCTCAGTATTAAAATGAGCTAATCTCTTGCACATCATTCAAACATGGTGCATACAGGCTACAATTAAGGCAGTCAGATGTGAAAGTTAATCGAGATAGAAAGATGGGCAATTGTGTTATGGTTACAATACCCCAACGATTAAAACGATTAAAGGAAAATTTATTTGATTATTCAAGTTTGTTTGATGGATAGATTAGATCTTTTTTTTTTTTTTTTTTTACCCATAGTGCACCAGTCATAGCGCTAAAGCCTTCAAACTGCTGCCTGCCTTTGAGGAAAGCAGCCCATTGGCTTGTATTGGGGGGCTGGAGCAGGGGGAGTTGTAGTAGGAGTCTGAGTGGGAAGAGGTGTGGTACAGCAACATCGCATCAGCTCATCCATCACTGTCCACACTGCGCGCAGTCAAGCTGCCCAGGGAGGGCCAGGCGGACTTCAGAAATGATAATGGATCTACCGGCAGCAGAGGGACAGGGAGCAAAAGGTCCCCTTTTACACACCTTCGGCCAAATCAGCGATCAATCTACCGAGCAAGGCCATCGGGAGCCGCAGTCAGGTGACACTCCAGTGACATATTGCGCTATTCAGAGCCAACAAAGACATCCGTTACCCCAGCCCCCTGTTCTAAACATCAAGGCCCCCTTTGCCGGTGACAGACAACCATATCACCACGCTCTTGTCATGTGTCATCAGCAATTTTGACCTCCTACCCACATATTGACCGATCGCCTTGACACATCCAGACTAATTGACAAGTGCAAATCAGTGTCAGAACACTACAGGCTGCAGATTTGGCGTGTGAGAGTCAGATGAGGGTTATTGAGCAAGATTATTATGGGTGACAGCTTGTACGCCAGTGTAACAGATTGTTTGGGTGTATTCTGATGAGGTAAGTGCAATGGTGTGCATCATAAACAGCAACAAGTTAAACCGTCTGCAGCGCTGGGGAGGGAATTAAAGATTGAATGCATTATTACGGGCAAAATGCCATTAGCAGAAGGAACGGCCTTGCAGTTTGTTGTGTTTACACCTTGACTGTGTGGTGATAATTTATACATCCAATAAAACAATAAGCTGCAGACTCGTTTTTATGGAGGGGTGAGTTATTGTGCTGACTCATACCTGGTGACACAGTCTTGATGCGGATTGGATGCGGACAGGAGTTGAGGACACCCCGGACGTCTCCTAATGTCATCCCTAATACCGGTGTTCCCCCAATCTCTAGGATGATATCGCCCACTGTGAGTCCGCCCCCTGGAGCTGATGTGACAAAAGGAAACTCTCCATAATCTGCTCCTCCGCCAACAGCGATCCCCAGCTCTCCCGATGAGCCCAGCAAAGGGACGAAGCTGTCTTGAACCTTGGAACGCCAATGTAGCTTCTTCACCGCCGTCTTAGACATGGCAAACGAGCTGCGGAGGAAAAGAAACAGGAAAGGTGGCTGAGCAGAATGTGTGAGATGAGGAAGAAGGTGTCAATTACCTAACAAGCTAGTGAGATATCCTGTGACTTCAGGCAAAAGATTGCTTTGTTATTTAACCTTTGTCAGTTGTCAGTGTTTGAGGTCTGGGGAGTTGCAGTGTTTCACATCAAAATGCGTAAAAGTCATGAATAATTCCAGCTTCTAAGGTGAGAGCATGGCAGCCTGAAAATCAGGAATAATGCAACATGGGAACTGTGTTTTTTTGTTTTTTTTATTTCATGCAAACATACTACAGCACAGTACGTGCCAGTCCAACCATAAAGACACAGGGAGACATTCCCTCATGTTCGTTGCACTTGCTGCGGGCTGATGTTGTGTTTTCATGTAAACACACAAGACAGGAGTTAGTGCACAATCCAGCACATCTTCAGTCACAGGGGAAAATCCAGTTTGCGTTCAATGAAGGTACGGGTCAATGAGCGCACACAGGTTTTGACAGGCGAGCTAAAAAACCCATAGCTCAGTCCAACACTGGAGTATTCGGCATTATTTCTGTATCTACGGTGATGCATGATGCTTTCGCACAAATATAGATTTTTATGGATTTTGCAGGACGATGAGTAATTACCTTGTTTGTCTTCATACAGAGACAGATGCTCCCATTGTCTGCGCAGTCACAGTATGTAATGGCATGTTTTGTTACCACTTAGGTGACAAGTCTTACGGCGAAGCTGCAATGAAAATAATTTGTTTTGCTGCCACATGTTTGCTAGGGAGCAGCTGTGTATGTGTGTGTTTTTTGTGTGTGTGTGTGGGCCGAGGATGTAGCTGACATGGTGAAGATTTGTTTGAGTCGACAGTGACTTGACAGCTGTGATGTCCGGAGAGAGCGGACAACGTTCCTCTGACATTATCGGAGCAGCACTGTCACCTTGACACACAGGAGAACGGAGGTACACGAGCTAAGCTAACAGAACCCAAAAGACAAACGTGACACGGAGATTATATAACACACAAGAAAGCTGCATGTTAAAGGAAAAGTTTCCCATTTCTTAAATTATATTTAATCACAGTCTTGCCATGAGTTTGATGAGAGGATCGTTACCATTTTCATGTCTGCTCAACAAACATTAAGCTAAAGCCTGGAGATTGTTAGCTTAGCTTAACATAAAGATAAGGAAAAAGGGGAAACAGTTAGCATGGCTCTGTCTGCCTCAAAAAACCTTTACAGTCAACTGATGAAAACATGAATTATTATATTTTTACTGTTTTAAAGGTGGATTCTATCCAGGAAGCAAGTTTTAAGAGATTTTACCTAAAAACCGAACAACTGTCCAGGCAGCTGTATTGATTATATTAGTTTATTGCAGGTGTAACCCAATTTCAGTGTTGACAAATGGGTAAAAATCAGTTACAGTAAAGCAATATTAAACTTGGTTTGTGGTAATTCAGGGCCAGAGTCACCTGACCAAAGGAAAGCTAAAACTGGAGTTTTAAAATTTCCTGCTAAGCTGTATTTTGGTCACAAAATAAAAAAAAAAAGAAATCATACCAAGATTGTTTATTACATGCAAAAAATTACTGTTGACTGATGTTGTTATTGGAATGTATTACCTTACCAATATCGATTACAAAATCGACACAAAAATCCAAATAGGTTTTAACTTCACACTTCACACACAGGACATGTATCGCATTGATGGTGAGCTTCAGAGATGCTGTCTTAGGTCATTATGCTAAGCTAAATTAACTCTTTCTCTCTGTATTACAATATATAAATAACAGTCGTGACAGTGGTATTGATCTTCTTATCTAAATCTCGCCAAGGATTTGAATAAGCTTATTTCCGAAAAATGTCAAACAGAGCCAACACCTGAGGGAAAAAGAAATGTGCTCACATATTAAATTCCAAATTGAAAATACTGATCTCCAGTTACATTGTGGTGGTGGTGGTGGTGGTGGAGATTAGCAATTACACATCACTTCACCAAGATCCAATCCTCTTAAGTGACTGTTTGACTATGAAGGCTGTCGGCTGGGGGAGGATAACACACACCCAGGGTTTTCCCTGAGTGCAACACTAAGCTCAGGCCTAGCAGGGCCACCCCGGGCGTTTTGGTCCAGCCGGCCTAATGAGTCTGCTTTAAAGAGTGAGAGAAGGACAGGATACAACTAATCCTTTCCACTTCACTGGTCATTCGACAGGCAGATCGGACAGAGATCCTCCTCTTCTATCCTCTCTCCTACTGACATGGTCAAAAGAGGGGGTCCCTGGTGTTTTTATATACAGAGAGATGGAAAAATGAAGAGGAGAAATGCAGGGAGTAAGGAAGGATGAGAGGATAAAAAAGCAGAAATAGGATGAGAATGAAATGTCTTATTATGGAGTAGAGATGGATTGAATGTGTTTTTGTGTCGCGCTCTAAGAGAGGAGGGAAACAGTGGGAGTACAGAGGTCAGATAGAGATCGAGGGGCGGCACAAAGCCTTAGGATTTGCTTGTTTGACCTTACAGGACTTCAGTTCAGGCGACATGAGTCAGAGTTTTGGGAAATAGTTGAGCTGGTCGCCACAACATCAGAAACACACAGCTTGCATTTTGGTCTTGGTTCGAAGCCAGCAGCTGTCACTGCTGTTCAAGCATATTTAAATAAAATATGATCAAACAAAAAGTGCCATTTACGCCTGCATGTTTCAACCCTAAAATTATGCTTATTGCTCCATCCTCGCCGAAGAGTTGCCCTACTTCCTCTTCCTGTCTCCAGCCCACTGTGAGTCCTTCTGCAGCAACATTCCCAACCTGCCTCTCCAAGGCCGGACAGCCACGCGCCCGCACTGACAACTCAGTGATACATCTTGCATCGAGTGTGTCGTGAGAAGAGAATAAATACAGAAGCATCAATTTGTCCCATCTAATCATGCACAATATATTCCCATGTGCATCAATCCTGAAAAAATAATTCTATAAGCCGTTAGTCTCTTCATGCTTTATCTAAAGATTTCTCAGAATTTCCCAGCAGTTGGCGTTTAATGATTAAAATGCTAAAAATAAAACATCTGATTGGTCTGGGGTTTTATCCTCTCCTGTTGGGCCTGCACAGCCTCACAGTGTGTCTACCAGTGGACGCATGCAGTCAGACTGTGTCGCCCGAGCTGTAGCTGTTGTCTTGACCTCCTGCGTCTGATGGGGTTTAATGAGCCACAGCCTGTCAGGTCCGCTGAAGCCTGGACACGTCCCGCCGCAGACACACCCTGATACTGCCTCGCTGGCGCTTTGCTGTCGGTGTTGATGCTACAAAACTGGCCGTGCACGCTCGTCTCACTGTGTTCACATAAAACACGACGCTGGGTTTCCATTAGAGCCGTGGAGGAATGCTGCTTGATAATTCAGTGGATTGTATTATGTAAGCAGTCATTTGGTTTTCAGTAAATGTCATTTTCCATTGTGTCTAAACAGGCTGGATGTGCTTAAGGAACAATTTAAACTGTCATACTTCTTTTTTAAAATTGTTTTATGTGACAGTAAACTCAAGAGAAGGTAAAATGAGACTTTTTTCAATTTAAAATAGGTCTATATTTATGCTAACAACTCTGTGAGGCTTTACTGTTTAGCATGTTAGCATGCAGGTAATTGGTGCTTTTATAGCATATGGATCAGTAATAACATTCACAAAGGTCACGAATACCTAACTTCTCAATGCTAAGGTCCCCTAAATAGCATTAGTTTACAGCTGGGTACCCCTAATTATAAGGAAAAATAAATTAAAAATAAGTGGAAGTTAACACATACATTATCATTTTTGCCTATTTTTGAGTTTTACTTGGCCAGGAGTTCTTAGGGTTTTTTAGTTTTTGTCAGCTGATTGATCTGCTTTGCTCATTGGGCCTTCTCCCTATCAAAAAGTGTTCATTTTTAACTAGCTAGCATTAGCCTCCAAGATACAAGCTAGCTAGTTAAATTTCAGGAGCAAGTCAGTCACACCGACAGCTTATGTATGATTAATGATGATTTCACTAGCAGCCAATTACAAAGATGTGCATGGCAAATAAGATTCTGATGCAATTATATCATATTTTATACAAATACACTTGATCATGATAATAATGACAACTCAATTTAAATGTCTTTGTATATTCTTTAGCATTTTCTACCATCTTCACTTCACCTTTCAAAGACCCCTCTGGTGCCTCCCAGCAGCCCCAAACGAGGCTGGGAAGCCCACTTTGAAAAATCAAGTACTTAGGCTGCTGTGCTCTTGGGGGCATAGATACAAACTGCAACACAAAGTGCAACACTGATATTTTACAAATCACAACAGGCCAAACCACACAGGCACAGGGGAACTGTATTTACATACACATTGGCCACAACATTACACTATGCTGGCTCGCATACATAATACTGCCCCCAATAGTGATATCAAAGAAAAAATACCAACACATATGAATACCATAACTCGGTATCCACATTCACACACAAGGTATATAATTATTTAATTATTCATTAATTTATTCAATCATTCATTCATTCATCTTTTGAACTGCCTTCCCTGTGGACGCTCAACCCTTCTGGTGGTCGCTTAATCACCCACGTGATCGGTGCATATGGCATGATAGCGAAAAGGCAGAGGATCACCGGAGTGATCACAATTCATCCCGAAGACCATGAATGTCTGCACCAAATGTCAAGGCAATCCATCTTTTGGTTGTTAGGATATTTCACTTAAAACCATGTCAACCTCATGGTGGCACGAGAGAGAACAGAGCACGAGACAGGGATCATGAAAGACAGCGACAACAAATTTCTTTACATAATTTATGGCAAATCTATCCAATGTTCCTGACATATTCTAGTCTGAACTAAAACTGGTGTAGCGACCAACACTGCCGTCCCCTGAGCCGTGCTGCTAGCATGGCTAAAAACAGCAAATATATTACTCCAGATGAAATATATACAGCCAACAATATATTAGATATAGAGGACACACTATACGGATTCAAGGATATCTAACCCTATAAAAAGAATTCTCAATTGAGATTTCTGACCTTTAGGTCAGTAAAGAGCTGACCAACACGGATCCTGTTTCACTGACTTCCTCTGCAGCCACGACCTGCTTAGGATCCCTACAGCTCGCTACTGCAACCTACCACTGTAATTTCAAACCATAGCAATCTGTCAAAGGCAAAACACACACCCTCTTGACTCCCAGGCTATTCTTAAAGGTTATTTTTTTATATTCTCACTATATCTTGTTAAATTGGACAACATGAAGAAAGCGCTCAAAGCTACTGAGGTTGGTTTGTAGCGCAAACAGTTGCTCCATACAGTGTATCTGCTAGAAATATGCCTTTAAGCACTAAATTGCATAAATACTAATGTTTGTATTATCGAGATAACATTTATTATGCTTCATTATTATCTTTTTTTTCCTTTAAAAGAGGGTTTAATTGTAATTTAAACTTCATTTTAAACTTACTAGAGCAATTGTTGCACTGTAAAGAGCAGCAGTGCTAATGCTAAAATTTCAGGTCCTATTGGATACTTCCTGATGTAAACCTAAAAAACTAACCCTGTCAGCTTGAAGAAACATCTTTATTACAGGACAAATTAACAAAGCAGTTATTTCAGGTTGGATCTCGTGGGTGATGATTTATTTAAGTAACACAGATGAGCTTTGCCATGAAACCTTAATAATTCAAAGTCAACTTGAAGCAACGATTCAAGGACATGAGGGAGCAGCAGCGACTTTGGGGTGGAGAGCATCTTGAAAGACCTTCGGGAACAAAAAAAAAAAAAAGGTGTAAGCAAAACACATTTAGACAAGTGAATAATTTAATTGGCAAAGCTAAGAAAACAACATCAACTTGTCTTGACAGATTTATCTAGCGAGGTGAGTCCAGGGTGCACGCACAACAGTGAATCAACCGCACGACTGTTAGCCAGGACTTTCACCTTCACTTTGGCAGCTCAACACTGAATCTAACATTCCCTGCGTATCAGTAACATTAGTGAGGCTTTATGGTGAAGCAGTGTCTGTCAGCTCTCATGATTCTCCCCATGTTCCTGATGTCTATCTAAATGCCGGCCCTCATCCCCATCAAAGCCGTCTCTCAGCTGGTAGATCGCTCCCTGACATAATTGGCTCTGACCACAGCAGAGTTCCTGAAACTCCTGCAAAGACGGAAAAAAACTTTTTTTCCCAGCCATCTTTCTCTGTTGTATGTAGCTTTTACTTTTGACTCTGATGCCGTCTGCCTGTTTAACTCCACATGCTCATGTCACAGAGCAGCTTCTCTGCACCACACGAGCTGGTTAACGCTCGTAAAAGCTTCTGTTAGTTTGGATTTGTGGAGTCGTGCTCACGCTGTCGTCCGCATTCTTGCTTCCGCTCTGAATGACGTCTACGAGAATGAAATTAGCCTGTTCATTTAGCTCCACTAGAATGCTCTATGAATTTATGTAAGCACATTCGGTATTTTCTGCATGCCCGCTGAAAATACAAGGGAGCAAATAGTTGTCTTTGCTAAATGCGAATTTCTAAGAAAATTGATGGACTGACTGTGTGTTTTGTCAGCTGGAACGTGACCAGAATGTGTGACGGCTTCATTTGTTGGTCGCTCTGTAAGCACTTGCAGTGAATAAACAGCTGAAAAGACTGGAGGTTCTTTATGTGTCTGCCTAAGCCAGACCCAAGTCAGCATGACTGATGGTTACATAATAAAGTTATTACTGACCATGTGCACTGTTACTGCTCATCCGGTGAACTTTAAGAGAGCCATCATCAACACACAGCGGGCCAGTGTGAATTATATTACAGCTCAAACTGTCCTTTTTGTTGACTGCTGATTAGTTAATCCACAGAAAATTAATCAGAAACGGTTGATAGTAAATCATTTAAGTCATTTATGAGGGAAAAATATAAAATATTATCTGGATCAAGTTTCCTAAATATGAATATTTGCAGCTCATCTTTCTTGATATCACTGTGAATGTAATCAAATCTTCAGCTATTGATTATTTTCATGATTGATTTAGATATATAGATGATAGATTTGATAGATGATAGATTTAGAAGTTGATTATGTTGTTACAGTGTTATTAAAAGTTTCATTGTATCCAAGTCCAAAAGTTCAAGACCTTATTATGTTCAGTTAACTACCAAAAAAGACAAATCTTCACATTTGAAATGGTGTAAAACAGCAGTTGTTTCACATTTTCTCTTCTCTAATGACAGAAACAACTGTTTGTTTATAACATATTTAACGACTTCTTTTAGGTTGATTGACTAATCAGTGTCTATCTGCTAATCGGATTAAAATTGGCATTTTAAAATGTTAATTTAAGCTTTGGAATTTATAATTGTCCTTTTTTTACATTTTTTCTCTACAGTTTATAGACTTAAGAATTAGTCAGTAAACAGGAAAACAATTTTGGAAACTTCTAATGAAATGATTTTGAGATGCAAAAAATATTTTTATTATGATAAGCCGACTACTAAAAACAAATAGGATATTTTGATTTAAACATACTTTTAGTTAGTGGTTTAAGCTGTTTAAGCAGTTACATTTTTAGACAAAGTATTGTATTGAACCTTCAACTAACAAATTTTATCATTATTTATCAATTTGTTGATGTTCGTTTTCACTCTTTTCCAATAATCAATTAAAGTTTTAAGGCCCAGGTGCTGTGTTCAAATGTCTAGAATCCAAAAATGACTAGTTTATTCCCATATACAACAAAGAAAACAGCAACTACTCAGAACTGAGAACATGGTTCCTGTACATGCTTGATATGTTTGCTGAAAAATAACTTAAAGAAGTGATTAATTGGTTGGCTACTTAATAGTTACTTACTTTTGGTCAGTTTACCGACCAATACAGCTCTACATTATCCAATATTTCATTCTCCATATAGGGTACAATAGAGCCTTAATCCAAGCTCGACATCATCAAGTTTTCAGCACTTTCACCATCAATATTAAACACAAAACTTATGTAACGGAACTCAGTTTGGCCTCCAGAAGCAGGAATTTTGTGCAAAGTGCAGGACAGGTGAGGAAAAACAAACATCAGGCCAATACAAAGCTCATCTCCTCACTCTAACCTTGTGAAACACACTCCTCCTAATCTCACAGCATCCTCCCATGGGTGGTGTTGGAGGTCAGACAAGTCATGCATCTTGAATAACCGGTGACCTTAAACTCATCTGAACTAATAGACTGGTGGAGTGGCAGACAGACGGAAAATGCACAAGAGTGTCCTGGCGACTCCGACTTCTCCGTCTTATCTGACATCTGTGCTCTGACCTCTCCCATCGTACATTTACACCGAACTGTGCGAGCAACGTGGGGTGCACTAAAGCTGATGCTCGCTCGCTTTCAAATCTAGGGCACCGGAGTGCTCAACACAAAACAGACAGCGGCGGCAGATTTAGAAATAAAAGATTAAATGCTCGTGGGCTGAAAAACAAAATATCTCCCTCTGTCATACATGGCGGCATACACACATGCACGGAAACGTTTGTCTCTCTTGTGCACTCAACAGGAACTCAATACATGAAAAAAGCTGATGAGAGCAAGTGGAATGAAAAGGACATTCACGATTCTCTGCACGCCATCGATAAATCCACAATCTATTCCAGGACAAGGTTTGTTGAAGCTGCTCCCGTGTTTTCTACAGACAAAGAAACTAAGTGTGAGATTATAACACTGTCGAGCGTTGGAGTGACACACAAACACACCTAACTGAGATGCTCGGCGATGTTCCCTTTGGGGAAACGGTATCTTTTAACATCACAGGATCAAGGTCGAGGTAGGGGGCGCATTAGCGGGGCTTGTTGTGTACAATCTGCTCTTCTGAGGAATACCAGTTCAACAACAGGTCCTCTAACTCGATCTGCCAGGATGCATTTACACCCCTCGCTGCGATCAGAGATGAGCTCTCATCAGGAAGAGAGGGCGGTTTAATTAAACCGAGCAGATCAGCTTCTCAACAAAGATGATGGATAAGAGAGACAGAAATTAGGGAAAGGCAGGGAGAAATTAGGGGAAATTAAAAAAAAAGACGATGATACAGAAAATAGAGCTGGTGCCAGCCTGGAGGGAAAAAAAATGGAATAAAATAGTAGAATCAACACAGAAGCGGGTGCGGTAACCTTATGGAAAAAAATGGCTGAAATCATAATAACAAAATGAATTATTCATAATGGAATGAGGGGGAGGTTCAGTCCACTATAATGAGCATTTTTGTGAGGTCGCAGATTGGTAACCTAAGCAGGCCTTCAAGTGTGAGCGTGTGTGTGTGTGTGTGTGTGTGTGTAAGAGAGAGATACTGCTGATTCAGTAGGGATGGGTGAAGGTGACCCTCGCCTGCTCCTGCTGCCTGTCTCACCACCTGATATTGATCCCAGTTGTCCAACTCAGATCTGACTCAAGGATACATGGATTCATTGCCTTCTTGACATTTCAAATATGGCACCGTGTAAATTGTAACTCCACGCAGTATCATTGATTAGTTATTGATTCCTCTACCTCAGTCAGAGTCTAACCACTTAACAGCGGCTTATCTAATCCAAATTGAATCTCAATGTAAGCCACATAAGCAGGTACACGACTTGTGTAGCCCCAACGTGGATTTGTTGTTGTTGTTGAAATTTCATATCAGACTCCACATGAACTGTTGAGAACTAAGAATAGAGCAGACTACAACTGCAGAATCCAAATGCAGTGGCTGGGAGCAAAGGTTTGGACCACAGATGGGAGAATATGCCTGCGTAGCCCTGCCCTGTCAAGGGTAAACTGCCTTGCACACACTCACACACACCCACACAACACAACACAACACACAGCCCACACACATGCATGCACACTTTGTCTCCACCGCACCTTAAAACAGCAGCATGAATATGCATGATGCCGAAGGACACAGGAGGTACATAATTAGACAATCAACAACTCCCAGATGACATGCATTACTACGACAGAGGAGAAATGCACCTCACTTCATCCTCCCCTCTTGTTAGCAGTGAGAGCGGAGTCATGTTCCTACGTCGACATGCATTTCCACTTAATGGGGGTTCAAACTTGGGCTGGGGACTGAAATCAGAGGAGCCAAATGCAGAATGAAACTAAAAGGGCTTTGCTTAGTTATAGTGCAAAAACAGGTGCCAGGGTCATACATGAGAGAGCAAAAACAAACAGTGGGAGGACCAGAGCAGCATGAGAGACATGTGTGGACACTCAAACGCCACATGTCTCTCCATCCCGTCTCCAACGAATTAATGATTCATAATAACAGCATAACCTTGACTGCTCTTCAGACCCTGAGCAATGCACACTATTAAGTCAGGGTTACACATCCATCACTTCAAAACAAGCTGCCTGTATCGAGCAGGGACACACCCTAAACAAACAGCAACAACATATGCACACACACACACACATACACACAAGGCTTCTGGGCACTCTTCCACACTCCTGTACACATGCATGCACACACACCTGTGCTTTAACTACAATGTGCATTATGCAAATCAGTGTATTTTCTCATGGCAAAATGGGCACAGGTGCAACAAACAAGAGGTTCTGTTTACACTTCATTATTGTGAAAAAAGTATGAATAAATCAGAGATACAAAACAGGCTCTCAACAAACTTTTCAGACTTAATCGTGAGTTCATTTACACACACAAACACACACACTCACACATAAGATCACCTGCCGCTAACGGATGTAAACTTCATCTGCCAGTATGACACTCTTATCCCTGAGATCTGCCACCATCATCACAAACCCACATTCTTCACTCTCTCTCACACACACACACACACATACACACTTTCAACGACTAGTTTACATGATCACACACTCTCACACACCCACCCTGCTTTCTCTCAACCACACACATACACACACTTGGGTTACGCACAACAGATTCTCATATTTCTCATATTTAGGGAAAATACTGACCTGCCTTGGCGCTGACACACACACATTCTTTTCAAGCAGTTCAGCCTTTCAAAGAGGATCCGTTTGAACGCGTCTATATACATTGACCCGACTGAGGTTCCCAAACAAGCCTGCACTTTAAAATATAAATACGAGTTGCTTTGGTTAAAAAGCAGCAGCCTGGTGTGTGTGTGTGTGAAGAAAACGCTGTGTGTGAATGCAGTGATGAGTGATATGGAACCAGCGTATCCCAGAGAAAGTAAGCGCCGATGTGCAGGGCTGACGGGATATTTGGACAGTGATGCTCTGAGAGCGGTGGTGATCTCGTTGAGAGAGAGAGAGGAGAGAGAGGAGAGAGGAGAGAGAGAGAAAATACACGCACACACATGCATTCACGCACGCAC
>JAPZDZ010000002.1:20881672-20896967 GCA_029783805.1 Acanthurus tennentii
AAAAAAAAGAAAAGACCCAAAGTACAGTTGGCACACAATGTGTTATTGGCCTCCATAAAGATCTCTCCCATGAAATCTCAACCACTAACTGTCTCAGAGGAAAAATGAAAGAATGTTTCGGACATGAGAAGCTCTAAAAAACCTTGGAACAAACTTACCAAAAAACAGGAAATGTAGTGTCACGAGGAGACTACACTAAACAGAATGAGATGGATGACATATATCTATCAGTATGAAATACACCAGAACGTGCTCTGCGTAAAGGATTGTGCCAACACTGCGGCTGTGACACGCTGCACATACTGTCGGTATTGATTAATTGTAACTGCTGGTGCAGAATTACTTCCTGTTATTTTGTTTTTGGTCTGAAAGGAAAACAGAAAAGGAAAAACAGAGCTCAAATTTTGCAGGCCTCCGTCTCAATGACCAAAATGAAATTAGAGTGACATTTCCTGGTTTGGATCATCCACATAATAACACATAAATAAAAAAATTGAATACAATGAGAAGAAGAAGAGGAGAAACATCATCCATCTTTATTTGCTGTCAACAGTTCAGGTCTGCAGGCACAAAACTGTAATTAAGCTCAAATATTATATAATAAAATTTGTAATAGTGTCCATAGCCACAAGGAAGATAATATCAATTATGTAAAATTTCACTGTATTTTAGCTTTGAACTCAAAAGCTCCACTGCAGATGGCAAACGCCTGCTTTGCTTCCAACTCAAAATAAGGTGTGTTGTTTGAAGCATCTCTTTTCTCGCCTCTTACACACTAAAGCTGCCCCTGTCATCACGTCTGCGCTTATTTTTATGATCATTAAAACCTGTTAATTTACCAGCAACAGAAGGGAGCTGTTTGAAATGTAGTTAGAGGACGCTAGAAATTAAAAAAGAGTCTGCAGAGAACAGAAAGGATGAGTAAAGCGATCACGATGAGGCTCACTTTAGGCAGGTGTGTTAAAAATATGGGTCTCCAACTCACATTAGCCAAAAGATTACCATAAATACTTTAGTGTGTTGACGCCTGCAGCGAGTAGACAATACTACATGACCAGAATTAAAACAATGTGTCTTTGTCAGTGTGAGTGTGTGCATACAAGCTCACGTGTGTGTGTTGTGACTGGCTTTGCAGTGGCATGTAGTTGGTGTATTTGGTGACAGATGGTGAAGCACCTCAGTCAGATTAATAGTTGGATTTTCCATCCAATCGGATCTGGCTCGCAGTGTAGCGAGGGCGTGGTAAAAATAGTCTGATTTGTCTAAGCTGCTGCTTGTGTCTGTGTGTGTGTGTGTGTGTGTGTGTGTGTGTGAAAGCATGAGATTATCCCCACGCGTGTTTGTGTCTGTGCAGTTTACGTTACTGTAAGTGGGATCTGCACAATAGCACTGAGCCGTGTGCCGTCCTTAAAGTAACAGACGCTGAACAAATGCAACAGAGACTGTTGCACCACCCAAAAAAACAAAAGAAAAAAAAAAGAAAGAAATTACAAAAACATCCACAGAAAAGCCACATCAACCAGTTGTAACGGTAGCCATGGCAACAGGTGCATCCCTTGCTGCGTAACCTGGTGATAACGCTGCATCGATTTGCAGTCTGTGTGCATTTCTCAGCCGTGATTTGGGGGGGTTGGGGGGGGGGCTTCAGCCTGCTTGAGACGCTGCAGATGGTGAAAAACACAGTCTGCAGCTCTCTCCTGTTTCACACTGGAGCTCTTTGTTTACACAGTGACATAATCTGAGCTAAGCTAGTGCTGCCAAACACCGCGCTGCACTGCATGTATGAAGGGAAGTGGGATTTCAAATAACCACACTGTGGGTTTTTTTGGGGTTTTTTTTGGTGTATGTGTGTAAGGTTGTTAAAAGTGTCTGAACTTCTCCCCGTGTCTTTTCCTTCCTCTTTCTCCTGCAGATCTTTGCGATCTTCGCCTTCTCGACATGTGGCAGTTACTCCGGCATGTTCAAGATGAGCGTGGAGTGTAAAAACCGGTCGGAGAGCGATTTAGGCATAGAAGTAGAATTTGAATACCCCTTCAGGTACGAATTCTGCCACTCACAGGTTAATGTCGAAGCTGAAATATGAAAAAAATACAACTGCAGGCTCTGAAAACAGTCAACTCACATTTTGCATACTTAATGTTTTTTATAGCAAAAGTGAAATGAGCTTTAACATTTCGAACCCTAAGGTGCTGGAGGTCAGGTTCGCCTAAAACAAACACACCCAATATAAATCAGAATAGCTCAGCAACTATCAGGTCTATATGCATAATCTGGGATTGAATCAATAGGTAAAACCTTAGAGATTATTCTCCCCATGTCAGCAACACTGTTATTATATGTAAGTAATTTGTATTTAGAAGAAAAGGAAAAATTTCCATTTTTTTTACCACAACCAGTTTTTTTTTCTAGATTAGACAGTGAATAACACCAAGACAGCATTGATCCTGTTCACAAAGATACAACTGAATCCATTCAGTGAGTCCTTGACTATAACTGTGCCAAATTTAATAAAGATACCACAAAGCACATTGATTCTACAAAGGTTTTTATAAGGACAGGACAAGGCGGACACTCCATTTGAACACTTGGATACCCAAAGTGTGTCAAATTTACCCCCACAGCGTTTTATGAACCTTTTTTGGGAGTTTATTTTTATTTTTAGCATTTTTTTCTGAACCCTTATGGGATAAGGGTCCTTTAGGTATAAGAGGTTAAAGACTTGAATTATTGTTAAGCCACACAAATCAAGAACATAATACCACAGTCCACCTTATGCTAAGCAGCACAGCCTAAACCCTAAAAATGCATAATTCATATAACCAAATCTATAAATTCTTCTTTAAAAAACAGAAAATATATACGAGAAACTCTGCCTGAGGATCCGTGATATCACAAGGTGTTTCACATTTTAAAACTGTGTCACCGTTTACCTTTGTTTGCTTTAGTTCTTCTCGCTCTCTTTCATTTCTTCCCCTCTCTCTCTTTCTCTCTCTCTCTTTGTGTTGCTGCTCTCAGACTCCATCAGGTTTACTTTGACGCTCCGACTTGTAAGGGAGGAAACCCCGAGCGTCTCTTCCTGGTCGGGGACTACTCCTCCTCGGCTGAGTTCTTCGTCACCATCGCTGTCTTTTCCTTCCTCTACTCCATGGCAGCTCTCTCTGTGTACTGTTTCATACTGGAGAAATACCGCGAGAACAACAAGGGAGCCCAGATCGTGAGTTCATTTACGCCTCAAACCTTCTTTCATACAAGTCCTGCAGCTGGTGTGGCGGTTAACATCTGGTTGTTGTTGGTAAATGCGATCGTGTTGTTTTTGCTGATCCCCAGGACTTTGTTGTGACGGCGGTATTCGCCTTCATGTGGCTGGTGTCCTCATGCGCTTGGGCTAAAGGCCTGTCGGACGTGAAAACAGCCACCGATCCAGAGAGGATCATCAGTCTCATCTCGGCCTGCGACGAACAAGAGAACCGCTGCCGTGAGGTCTACGACCCAAAGGTCTCCGGCCTCAACACCTCCGTGGTGCGTCCCAGTTTCTTCACACTGAATGAAACCATAGAAAGAGCTCGTATATATAGCAAACAAACAGAGCAAGCAAATATCTCTAAACTCCTCTGTGCTCTGCAGGCTTTTGGCTTCATCAACGTGATCCTGTGGATAGGAAACCTCTGGTTTGTCTTCAAGGAGACTGGCTGGTTGGCCGCCTTCTCTGGAACATACGTGCCATCACAGGAAAAGCAGCCCGCCCCCGATTCCTTTGGCCAGGCAGGCTACGGTCAGCAGGACCCCTACGCCGGCTCCCAGGGAGGCTACCAGCCAGAGTATGGCCAGCAGGGAGGCTACAATGAGGACGGAGGCTACAGCCAGGGCTACGAGCAGCAGCCCACCTCCTACTCTAATCAGATGTGAGCCCGTCCAGACAAACCACAGCTGAAGGATGGTGAGTGGAAACATGTGCAGAACAAAGGGACTCAGTAGAATAGACTGATGTTGATACAGTTACTGTGTATTGCATTTTAATCTAATCTATCTAATCTAATCTAAATTTATCTAATCTAATCTAATTTTTAATACAATTATAGGGTTAATTTTGTAATAACAGCATTTATAAGCACTACCATGAAAACTAATTGATATCAGTGAACATTAATGACAATCAGTTGATTATTTTCATGTTGTATTTTGAGCACATAATAAAAAATAAGAGTATCTGCACCAGACGTATTGGTGGTTTGTTCAGAGGGCTGAAGAATATGATTAAGTTACTCCTCACATGCCTTTATGCATGTTGAAAGAGCTGCTGGTTGCTGTTGTTTTTTCTTCTGTCCATGTGGGCTGTGAAGAGTTCCCTCTCTGATGTGATTCCAGTGTAAAAGATGGAGACAAAATCTTTGTCTGACTTTGACAGTCTGGGTTAGAGAAACCAAGTGAGCATCTTCTTTTTGATACAAAACTCTCTGTTGTCACTCTTGAAAACAGTTTCTACGGGAAAATAAAGAGGTTGTTATTCACTAAATATACCTAAAGTTTGGAAGATACTCAGCTGACGTGTTCAATTCAGACCGCTGAGACTTGAAGTGGTATCAGCACTTAGACAGCTGTGATCAATATTTTTGTGTAAAAACAGTGTATCACATGACGAAAAGAAAATAATGTCATTATGTGAAAAGAGCCACTTGTAGTAATGAAAGTGCAGCTTCCCTTTTATTTAGTTTCTAATAAGTTTTAAAGGGGTGGACCAGAAACAGAACTAAGAGACGCTGATAGATACTGGATTCATCAGGTGGAGGAACAGAAACATGACCCCAAAATGAATGATTACACTCCCCCGTCACTGCTGGATGCATGAATAGTCAATTCTTTGCTAAAAATGTTCACAATATGAACCTAGAAGAGGAATTATTTATTTCAAATCCAACTATAAACAATACAACCTGCGACTCCGGCTCTAAG
The DNA here is from genome assembly GCA_029783805.1 of Acanthurus tennentii. Classification (NCBI taxonomy): domain Eukaryota; kingdom Metazoa; phylum Chordata; class Actinopteri; order Acanthuriformes; family Acanthuridae; genus Acanthurus; species Acanthurus tennentii. Next base: position 20,886,623 of record JAPZDZ010000002.1, read on the forward strand.
CCAGTGCCCTCAAAAGCACTGACAAGAGAATTAACCTTTTAGTACATGTTTGTTGATGAGAGAAATCCACACAAGCACAAAGAGATCATGCAAGCTCTGCTAAGACAGGCCCTCCAGGACCTTCTAGCTGTGAGACAACAGTAGTAAATGCATAAAAACATGTAATTTTGCACAGAGTGAAGCTGGGGATTTTGTGTCCCATTCCACACTGGAACTGTGTTACGACTGGATCTCTTAGTGATCAGTAAAAACAAGATGAACAGTCACAGTGGTTGTAAACTCTCTGTACTGAAGAGTTCAGGTTTCTTTGCCTTTGATTGACTTTTAAATTTATAACATATCTGAATTAGCTTGCCCATTTTATCTAAGATAGTAGGCAAGTGCACAGACATCGCCCCCTTCAGTACAGGAGTGTGAAAACACCTCTCTGATGACAAACTGTGCACAGATACGAGTCGGTATAGTCAAGTTCTGACATTTTAGGAGATTTAAAACATAGGAAAATCACGTTTTTGTGTGGAGAGGCTCTTAAAATCTGGATTGTTGCTTTTTTAACCAAGAATATTTAATATTTTAGAGACATACATTAAACCAGTCATTCAAATGCTTAATTTTTAGTGTGCTTTAATGCTTTGTTCTGTGTTTACAATAAACCATTAACACATATTGACGACATGTTGCATGTTTACAGTACCTTTGTTATTTTCTGATATGTCTATGATTACTCAACATTCACTAAATGTCAGATTCTAATACCCGTATTTGTTGAGCCGTAGCTTTGCTTACATGTTTAACATGTGATCGCACGTTTCCTGTTTGTTTAACACTTGCCCTCCCTCTGTCTCGCTCTCCGCCTCTCTTTCCTCCACCCAGGGCGACCTTGTGATTTTGGAAGGTGGCTCTCGACCGCCGCCGGCATTTCCACACTCCTCTGTTTGTCTGTTTGTGTATCTGTGAGTTGACAGGCAGAGGGAGGGAGACATGGAGGGCAGAAACTGGTGGGGCCTGGGGAGGGGGAACACTACTTGGGAGGGGGGCAGGATGTGGGGCAAATCAGGGATGTGGGAGGGGGGGAGATATGGGTCTTTGCTGTTACATGATGTTTATTCTCGTGATGTATTTAACTGTAGAAGACAACAGAGGATTGTCTGTTTGGTTTTACGAGAAAAACTTGAATACAAATACCAAAACATTTGTTTGACGAACATTTAAGAGAAATCTTGTAATGGAAAAGACTTACATTTATGAAAAAAAAAAAAAATTGTAGTAATATTTAACTTGGGAGAATGTATTTGTCCGTGCTGTGTAAATATCAACATGCTGATATATAAGATTATATGTACACAGTTGAATAATTGTGCACTCCATATAAGTTGTTATACAACAAATGTTGAGCACAGAGTTATTCAATTGCATTTACTTTGGTTCTGTTTAGGAGCTCACATAGTCCAGCCTTTATCCTTCAATTCCTTTGAGCTATTCGTACCCAAATAATGTTTTTATTTTGTCATCTCAGAATCTATGAACATGTGTTTTTTCTCATTATGTTTTTTTTTTTTCATTTGAAAGGCATTACTGACAGGATTTAAGAAACGGCTGCCGAAGGAAATCATCAATTTACATATGAAAAGTGAGCAAAAGAGAGTAAAGTTTGGTAGTAAAAGTCAGTAGATGATAGCAGTGGATTTTAAGAGGGTTATTTCAACTTTATTTTTTGTTTTTATATATATTTTTCCATCGAATATCCCTGTCAAGCAAGGATAAACTCTTGTTATAAGCAGAATATTTCTAATCCTGACGTGTAAAATCAAAAAAAATTGCATAGGGTTAAGGAACTTAGTAAGCATGGTAGCATCCCATATTTACTGTGTGGTTTCAGAAAACTGCTATAGTGTGCTGTCAGTATGAAAATCGTGAATCAGAGCAGTGAACTCCAGTTTTAGCGATGTGTATTTGTTTCTTTGTTGGATTTATGTAACAACATTCGAACAGATGTTGTCAATGAACCTCGTCCTGTTACGATCACCTTTTTCAGTGGTCCAGAAAGTTGTAAGACAGAGTCGTATAGTTTTTTAACTGGTGTTTCTACCAAACTGTAATCAGTATTCACATCAACACGATCCGTAGGTAGAACAACAACAACAACAAAAAAAAAGTATATTACACTTTTAAGACCTTGGTTATTCCATGATGCACATATGATTATGAGGCCGTTTAAACAAACTGTCTCCATGTACACTCTTCCTGCATTCTCAATACTTCTTTTTCTCCTCCCTTCCTTTAGACAAGCAACTTTACTGCATGCATCCTACTATTGTAAAGCATCCCTTAACATATTTAAGAGGCTGAGGCTCAAGGCTGCAGGAAGGTTACACTCTACAGTAATACAGTAATAGTATGTTTGAATCCATCATAGTGGTCACTGCACAGCACTTGCAGCAGCTCTGCTATATCCTACTTAAAGCACAAAGTATGTCCTGCAATAAGTAGTTATCTCCAGATGTAAGTACACCTACTGTCCTACTTCCAGCCTTTTGTTTGGATATGCAAGATCGTGTTTGCCAAAAATGGTGAGAAAAGTGTCTTGATTGGCAGTTTTGCTTCCACAGTCAACATCGGGATGACTTGATGTCTTTCTCCAGCATACCATCGCATTGCACAGCCTTGGATTCTCTCACTAATTTTTTTTAAAATCAGGGTTTTTTTTTTATTCAAGTGGTGTAGAAGCACCTGGCTTTTTCTCCTCCTCTAGCCCCACCTCCCTCTCAACACCTCTGTTTCTTTCTCTCTTTCACTGTAGCTCTTATAAATATGCTGAAATGAAATATACTCTGTTGTTAGTGGTGAATGATGTCTTGTGGTAATCTCTACGCCTTTGGATAGTGCTGTGTTTATTGTGTATGATGTATCCATATTAGTATTTATGATAAATGATAAGTCAGAGAAAAAAAAAAAAAATCCAAGACTCCAGAATTCTGCTGTATTCTTATTATATGGAATCCATGTGAAACAAAATGAAATAAACTTGAAATTATTCTGTTGAAGGTTAAATTGTGGACTTCTGTTCATAGAAGCTTTTTTCATTTTTATTTTTACATTGTGTAAAAAACACACAGGATTAAATAAGAACCATGAAACAAGACTGTAAGCATACACTTTAAAAAATGCAGAAAGTGTGTGAATATTTCTGTGGTTGGTCAGTATTTCTGAGCATCGCACACATTCAGACACCACAACAAACAGGCTGTGGGTCAGTGTCATGGAAATATTAAGGTGAACTGTTTCAGCATTGGGGGTGAAGCCCTGTTCATTCCTATAGAAGTTGCTTAGTGGTGCATAAAGCAAGAAATGAGCGCCTAGTGGGTCCGACTAAAACAATACTGTCCAATACAGTTTCTGTAAGAAATGAGACTGAGGCCTTTATCACACTCTTTCGCACTTCCTCTGACATCATTTCCAGACAAATTCCATGTGGATAGGAGATAATGTGCAAAAATGAAAAAAGGACTGCATCCATAAGAATGATCCGTGCACACTAGGCGCATGATTTAGAGTAAACCCCAAATAAGCACAGGTAACTCTATTAAGTTTATTGTATTTTTGCAGGGAAGACAGCTTTATTGGTATACATCGCAGTGCTGACTGTTTTTGACATGGAAAATAGAAAAAAAATTACAGGAGACCTTCGGATTTGGATTCATTATGATGGATTACTGTTATGAAGTCTTCAGAAAGACACCAAAGTTTCAGGAGACTTAAAAAGAGATATGATTGCACTGTAGCTACTTGGAACGGCACAGCTGTTAGCACTAAGAAGAAAGTAAGTTTCTGCTTAAAAGCAATCAAATCTATTTCATGTTTTGTTAATCGTGTATTTTGGGCATTGAATCTGACACCTTACACTCCAGAGAATTAAAGTATCGATGCAAAAAATACCTTAAAATCCCTCGATCTCAACACAAAGGTCCACTAACCAAGGCAAATCAAACTGAAAATTCCTCAGTGAGGTTTTCTCTTCGTCTCTTTTCTCAAGTTCTTTGTTTCTCAAAAAAATAAGGACAAAAACACAATAATGCTAGTCCAAAATACAGAGGCCGTTTAAAAAAAGAAGAGAAAGGAGAAATTATTGTACTCACATCCTTAGTCAGCCAGGCAAATCCAGTCCAGTCTGCCAGATCAGGGGAGATTTCTGTCTGCTGGTTTTTGGTAATTTGACTGGAGTGGGTTCTGTGAAAAGGCTGAGCAGTACGAAGATGGAGAGACAAATACAGAATTATGTGAATCTGACCTGCTCAACAGGCAGTTACACTTTACAGTTAAACCTTTACTTTGATTCCCCTTATACTGACTTCAAAAGTGCAGGTACACAAATAGATAAATGCAAAGAAAACAGTCATGAGTTGTGGCTTCAAGTTCAAATTTGGAATCATTTACTTGACAAATATCAATAACAAAGAATCAATTTGTATATATATTTGTTAGATTTAAAAAAAAAAAGTGAGATGGACAAGCATTTCAATGATCCTCAAATGTCAAGAATGATGCAAAAAAGATGAAAAAACAGACAATTCCTAAAGAATATAAGAAAATATAAATAAGATGTGATTGAATAAAAGACTGACTGTGAGGGCCAAGCAGCTATCCCTCCTCTGTCACCTAGTGGTTCTCCTTTATTCATGCACCTGCACACACACATAATCACTGCAAACCAACAAGCCTGTGCAGTGCAGTGCAATACCTACCTGCATGCAAGTGCACAGCAAACCAGCCAACCAGCGCCCCCAACAGTGCAGTCTGGATAAAACCTGCAAGGCAACAGCAAACACAGAGACTGCATTAAAACATGAGATCAATTTGAAAAAAGGCACAGTTTTTGTTGTTTTTTTGTGTGTGTGCAGGTAAGTTGGCTTTGTTAGTGATTTCCAAAGTTTCTCTCCTTCTTTCTGCTGAATCTGAAAGTTTATTTTTCAATTTTAAAGTCTTGTCTTTATACAATAAAGGCCAAGAGTTATGTTATATTACTACGGCAACAAGCAATGCAAAAAAAAAATAGTCCAAAACTAAGTTTTACCTCTAATTTGATTTTTTTTTCTCTTGTGGGTAAAGCACAATCAAATCAAATCGTAAAATGCAACGGAAGTAGTCTGTAGACTGTTTTCCACAGTGACTTCAAAACCAAAATTTATCATTAATTATTTATGACCATACCTTGTAAATTTAATCCTGGCTTACTTTGGCCTTTGCATACAAAGGTCAAGCCCTGCGATATCAGCATGCTTATCAGTTCGTTCCGTGACTGTTGCCAAAGCAAATAAGATCATCATGATATAAAAATGAAGGCAATGTCTATCCAAAAGGCTTCCGGTTAAAATAAATACGTTTCGAATCAAAACGTCTTACTGGGTTTTTTTTTGAGTAAACGACCTTTATGCCATGCAAGCTATTTACCACCGCCAGCTGTGGTTTACACTAAATACGACCCCAACTGGCCTATAAATCCAGTTAAAACAATCATCCACCAATAAGAGTATGACCCCTTCAACAACTGTTGGAAATTCAAGCAAAATTGGTCGAATAAATATGAAATTAAGTTCTCAAATATTTCAACGTGTACAGAGTACTAAAAGTAGCAGCACAATAAAACGGGTAAGACTCTTGTGCACGCCCTTAAAGCAGCACTAAAATTAAAGCACACTATCAAAAATATAAGTACTCACCTAGAGTGAACCCTGTCAGTGTTATATTGTGCTTACTGGAAGATGATTAAAAAAAGGGATGACATGCAGAAAAGTAAATGAGTGAACTTACTTAATAATTCAACACTGTGGAAGAGATCGTTGAGGATAATGCATAACGAAGAAGAAGTGATTGTTTTACTGCGTTTGTAGTACCTTATTGGTGGCTCAGCTTGAGTCATACCTTATTATCAGTTAAAGAAGTTCCTTTTTTGCATTTTTTTGCCAAGTTAAACGCTGACGCTGCAAACTTAGGCAACAAAAGAAAAATAATAACGACTTCTTATTTATTACTGGTTCCTCTTTTAACTATGAACTGACACGTCTTGCACTTTTACAGTACAGTAGTTTTGTTTGTTTGTTTGTGTTGCATGTGAGCCGTAAACAAGTGGACAGTTTTTGCAGTAAACTCAATCGAGTGGCTCTTTTTTTTGTTAGCATATAATTTATTTTGTGGTAGCCTACTTTGTAATGATTATTTATCACGTGCACATCGTCATTAGTCATTTATTTATAAACTAGGTAGGTTTTTGATGTAAGTCAATTATTTCCAGTGTGATCTAATTGGCGGTAGCCGAGAATCTAATTTGCAACAGGTTTTGCATGGCGTTTCCGAGGAGTACTTGAAGGCAGCATGACAGCGGCTCGGCGGTGCCACAGCCCCGGCGGCAGCTCATCGGCTCCTCTTGAGAAAAGTAAAAGCCAACGCCCCGCTGACGACTCCTCTGCTCCTCCCTCCCTCCTCCTGAAAGCGGAATTTCAGCGAAAGCTGCTGTGGTCGTGACGGAGCCCCGCCAGGTTATGTTTCAGCGAGACTTTTCATCGGAGACGTTGATTCATCGGACTGTGGAAAAACTGGTAGAAAAAAACTTCAAGCTAGCTTAAACCGGAGCAGCGGTCAACACTGGGACCGTTCATTATAAAAACTATCTCTTCTTTTGACGCCTAAGACCAGTTTGTTTATTCAAAGTTAGTCGGTTGCTGCCGATAAGGCTCTAATAACGGCATACTGTCGGTACAATAAGTTAGTTATTGCAGAATGGCTGACACAGGCGCGTCCAACACCGGTGCTAACTGCCTGGAGAGGCTGAAAAGTTACGTGCGGACTCCCAAGGGGGTTATCCTCGCAGCAGAAATAGTAAGTTTACCGGCCTGAACGGCTAACATGTCATGAACATGTCAACGTTAACTTTGAACTTGTGTGCAGCTCTGTTTTAAACTGATAACAAAGCTGTTTATTAGTGTGCTCCTGTGTAAAGTGTGTTTGAGTAGCCTGCTGCAGTTTATTAATATTTAATAGGAAGTAAAGTGGTTTTAATGTAGCTTACGTGATTGTTATGGATTTTCTCACTGATAGTGAGTTAGAGTCATTCTAGTCAAATGCATTAATGTGGCATGCCCTGCCATTATTTTCATTCCTATCACCAGTGCTTTCTGTTTTCTTTCTGTAACCCGTTTTGTGTCACTTTTTCAATGTGTATGTATTCAGAGAATGAGAAGCATGTGGTCTGTAGGGTTCAGGGATCATGAACAAAGGTTAAGGGTTTACACCTGTCACTTATGCTCCACTGTTGTCTCATTTGGCACCAAGGAGCCAAATGTTGAGCGTTAACAGCAGATGAAAGGTCACATGGGTTAACTTGACCAAGTGTCTGACCAGGCTTCTCCTTTTCTCCCTGTCAACCCAGGCTGCAGACTATTTGTAGGCGAGGTAGAGGAGCAAAAGAGAAAGTGTGAGGTATATCACATTTATAGCAGCATGAAGAGGGGAAAGTTTTTTTTTTTTATTGTGGGTTTTTGCACACGTGACTCTAGTTACGGGCATAAAAACACCTAAAACATACAAGCGGATATAGAAACAAAAGAGCAGCACTAAATTTAGATAATGAATGAATATGGTGTCTGATTGTAAGTGTCCCACTTCCTGTAAGATTACAACCACTTCCTGTCTGAGGAGATGCTGTGCTTGACCACTCTCTGCACATGACTGCCCCTGTTTGCATTTTACAGTTGTGTGCTCTTTCCGCACAAGTTCTGCATTTTGAAAAGTTTCCATCAGCGTCTTATCTGGCAGTCACAATGGATTATGTCCCACAGTAGCTTAAGTACTGAAAATGTTTCCGAAATACTTTTCATCCCCGATAAAAAAGGTTCTGCTCTCATAACTCAATGAGCTCATTATGAAGCTGGCCCTTAGATGTTGGTGGTCAGCGGTCCACCCACTGTTAAGTTTTTTCTCCGTTCAGGGGTAATGGAAATTCCAGCCTGTGTGTGAAGCCCAGTCCTGGGAACAAAGAATGCGTGAAGTGCTCAACACACATCTCTGGTGTGCAGCTTGAGGATAGCTTCGTGCTTTGCAGGATACACTCACTAGTTTGTTGTTTCCTCTGCCACTTGTGTCCTTACTTAGGCCTGGTGATCTCCAAAGAAAGTAATCTGATGGTGGATGTTTGAAATAGTTCACAGTGCAGGAAGAGGGCTGTGGGAGTGACACATTAAGGGAAATGTTGTTACTGCTCATTATGTCCTATCTAATGGGAAATGGGATATCTAACCCAAACAGCAAGGATTGCTGACGTTCAAATCTTCCAGCTGATAAACCAAAAGTTTAAAGAAACAAATGTCCCTTCCTTAACCAGACTTCAATCACTATCAGCAGCCTTGGCAAACAAAACTCCTACATCTTGCCAAATTACTCGTATAAGAATTGTGTTTTTTGTGTTTGATTTTAAATGTCAGATGCATGACCATACTTGAAGCTGCAGAACAACCTGCAGCTCACAGACACACCCATGTACTGCAAATTTCTATTTGTCATGTGGAACAGCTAAGCCAGTAGTGATAAGTGAGGATGAGTCATGCACCGAGCGAATCTTTCGCCCTGCCTTTAATATTTGAATGTGAGGTGGTTGCAATGTCTTATGACAAGCAAGCATTCTTCAGGTTAGAAAGGGCGGAAGGAAAATAGAACGGAGAATAAATAAAGCCGTGAAAAGGACTGGAGGGTGAGTAAGAAGACTGCTTGAATGAAACTTAACTTTCCATTTTCCTGTGAACACACATGGGATACAATTCAATGAGCCACAGCAAGTGCTTAAAACGCCCCAAAACGTAAGGGACTCCCCTAGCAACTGTTGCTGTTTGGTGTGTCTCTGCACTGCGGACGAGCTCTTGGCTCTCATGTTGCTGCTGACTATAATTAGCCAGGAGTTCACGACAATTTCCCTCCAGTCTGTGTAAAAGAGCAGCCCATTATACTGATGTGAATGGATCCTAGCTAGGATCTTAAAAGCTGACCCATGCAAACAGATCCGCCGCTGTGTGGAAAACATAAAGGTGTCAACATCTCACAGCCTTTCTTGTTCTGAGGGGCTCTTGTGCAGTGGGTGTTTCTCTGTGTCACGGCCTCCTCAGTTGCCGCTGGCCTCAGAACAGCCGGCTCCGGCCTGAATAGAGTCTCCTTTGTGTAGGACCTTGGCCTCGGCCGTTACTCTACTCTACAGAGGCAGCCTGTGCCAGTCTCGAGAACACATGAACTACTGATGCATTCTGCCGGCTGGATGGTTTGGCTGCGCGTTTGCGTAACAGTGGCGGGTAAAGGGAGGGGAAGCAGTAGTGACAGATGTAGGGCCGGTGTCGAGTCACTTACTTCATGTGTGTATCATATAGACTGCAGTGATTTGACACTCGCCGCAGAGCTGTCTGTGTCTGAGAATAAAACATTGCAATGTGCAAGACATGCTTTTTTTAAATACACATCAGAGTCAGAGCCCAGTTTATTTCGCGCACATTAAAGGTTTACTTTTTTTAAATTTTCACAAAAAAAGCAGTGCTGATAAATGTTGTAGAAAGCAGATTTCAGTTTAGAGGATTACAAGAAATTACAGAGCTGTAATTTTATTTTTTTATTGAAAATTTAATATTTAAATGATGTCATATGCTAATAACATACATGAATGTGTAGTGAAATTATTGACAATATACAAAGATGTGGACAGAGCCGTTTTAAAACCTCAAATCCAGCATTACGGCCATTGCCATCTTGGTTTTTGAAGCTAGAATTGATCAGATTGGGCGAGAGGGTGGAGCTACGAAGGATACACTTTGCCACACCTTAATCCTAATTGAGGCTGCCATGGTGGCAAATTTTTCAATCACAATGTAGCAACTCTGTTAAAGATATTCTGGGACCACAATTTACAAAATTAACATCATGCTGCATTATAAGACTCTTGAAACTAGTAAACAAGACAATAGAAACGGTTTACTGAGGTAAAAAACAAATGAGAGAGTCATTTTCTCATAACCTTCAATACAATCACACTTCTAGTTAAAGCAGTGAAATTTTCCCTGGCAGGACGTGGAAAGAATGCAGGTTTAGGTTACTCAATGCATTAACTTCACTTTTTGTATACCAAAGCTCTGTCCACAATTTATACTGTCTGTAAGTGAAATTTAGGGTAAGAAGAGTAAAAAATAAGAGTTAAAAAAGGTTAATGTATATAATGTCAGTGTTGTTATGTTAAAGTGTGATTGGAATTGAAATAGTCAAATATGTCTTTCATTTTTCAGACAAATATGACACAAATTAAATGGTTACAACATCTGTT
>JAPZDZ010000002.1:21014022-21026132 GCA_029783805.1 Acanthurus tennentii
ATTATGTTTTTGGTTCTCACTGCCTCTTTTGTCTTCTACTGGACATTGACATGTTTTTATTGTGTGTCTGGGCGTGAATCGGACCATCAAAGCGAGGTCATGGCCGGTCATGTGCTCACTTCTGAGTATTTTCCACGGTCCTGTGACTCGCAGGGTTCAGATGCAGGCCGCCTGGCTTCCCCTGCGATGCGCTTTATGGCCTGAAGAGGTCAGTGTAGCTCACATTTAGCTTCTCCCGCTGTGATTAATCGTGTGTCCCTTTGAGAACTCGGTGTCTCTTCACCGCACAGAAGAATGCATCCGGACTCACCTGAATCACTTCCATTGCATAAGTTAAAACATGTGTGGATATATTTTTATGTAATGAATTGCACTGTTGCGTTGATGAAAACGTCCTCGTGCTTCATGATTTGTCCCTGAGTGATCTGGTGCAAAATATTGGGTGCTAATTCTTAATATAAAAAGCATGTGAAGATAATTATATAAATGTGATTTCAGGGTCATAAAAATAAGCAATAAAAACCTCGAGCCTCACATTTTTTTCCATCCCTGTTGTGTTCACAGTGTTTACTCCAAAACATGAACGCACCTCGTGCTCCTGCTTGGTACTATAACACGACTCCCCCCGGATCGGTTTGTGACCTTATGCTCGGTGTTATCTCTCTCTCTCTCTCTCTCTTTCTCCTCTCTCTCTCTCTCTATGATCATGTGTCTTTTCACTGTCACGTACCTTCAATGAATCTGGCAGTCTTCATTCATGTATTTATTCGGTCATTCATGCTCCTCACAGTGAGATTAACACATCACATAAGCTGTGAACGTTGTGCCATCTTCACACCTTCAGCATCTCCTGCTCCCACACGTTTGTTTTAGGGCTGTTTTTTTCTTTTTTCTATTTTTTTTTTTTTTGTGCGTGAGAGAGCTCCTCACCGAGCGGGTGACACTGTGATCACGGATGTCATACGACGCGCGCTGTATTCTCCAAGACAGCAGAAGACTCGCGCGCCCATGTGACTACTGCCTCAAGGTTAACCTGTTACCATGGAGACAAGCCTGCCAATGAAAATTCAGCAGACGGTTGCGATGTTGACTGCAAGCTTTTTGTTTTAAGGGGTGACCTATTTTTTTTTCTCTCTCTCCCTCCACCCCCCCACCTCCACAGCTACTCAGACGCAGACCCTGCTACTCTGTGCACGTGCACACAGACATAGAAAAACACATGGGAAGGCTACTCACACACACACACACACATGCATACACATGCATACACGTGCACGTACACACTCCATGTGAAATGAGGTTGTGCACAAAAGAAGCGAGAGGGACAAAAGAAGCCAACCTCAGATGTAAAATAATGTATGAAAATATTACACATTTTTAAATTAATCCTCCTAGTTTGTTTTGCAAAGGCATGTTTACTTTGATTGGACAGAAGACATGAATCTACAGGCAGCTTTTGAGACCAGAAGAGAAGGTTTAAATTTAAAAAAATAAAAGCCTCCTTTAACCGTCTGCTATTGTTGGCAAAGTGAACTCTGGGTAATAATTGGGCCTTAGAGAAACTCGTCATCAGCGTCACTCGGCGACTTCTGACTTCTTTCAGTTTTAATAACTGACAATATGAGATAAAAACATTCTCTTTTTTTTTTAAAGTGCCACTTTATTACAAAAGTATAAACTTGACTGACATTTCATGAATAGTAATCTTGATATAAAACATTACAATCTTTTGCACTTAGCACTTAATTACACGCTTTTTGAGTACAAGACCCTGTAGTCTGAATAGCAAACACACAACATTAGCTGCCACATTTAACTTAGCTGGGCTTTCCAAGAACACACCGTAGCTTCATGGCTTCAAAAACAACAAACAGAATACACTGAAATTTACATTGCAGCTGTTTTGCAGTTTGTGTCACAAGATAAGTCATTCCAAAACACAATTAAACATAATAGAAAAAGATAGATTTCTTGACACTGATGATATATTTATTATTCTTTCTCTTTTGTAATGTACATACACATTGCATCAACATACAGTATAATCACATTGTTTGCTGGGGATATTTGGTCGGATGAAATCACCGTTATTGTCCAGGATTTGGATGTAATTTTTGGGTAGTGTGTTATAACCTCAGGGTGATGCTCTGCTGCTTTAGCGAAAACCATTTTGCTTCACATTTTTGTCATTTCTGCAATATTTTTAAACACTGATAACAGAGAGAGTGTTCATCAAATGGAGTGACAATGAGACATGACGTTTGCTAATACACATCAGTTCTACTGTAGCTTTCCAAGCTGCACTATGGTGAAACCCAAGCAGATTCATATGACCACAAGGCAGGGACGATGTCGATGAACTGTCCACAGATGTGAGTGAGGACTGAGAGGGAGGTGGAGGGTGTGTGTGTGTGTGTTTTTGGGTGGGTGTTGAGTGGACTGTCTCCACCTTTAGGACTCGAGCAGTTCTCTTTAGTCTTGATTCATCTGTACTGTGTGTGTGTTTGGTGTGTGTGTGTTTGTGTTTGTGTTTGTGTTTGTGTTTGTGTGGCAGGCCGAGGATGAGCGAAAATTAACTCTCCTCTCCGCTGCACAGAGTCCCGCTGAGCCAAAGACATCCTTCATCTAACTGGCTTTGTTCTCTACAGAGAAAATAAAGCAACACACTGAAAAAAAAAACTTTAAAAAATAAAACAAAAAACAACCAACGACAATAGAAAAAAAAAACATTCATATAGAGGTACCACATGACAGTGCTTGATTTTTTGTTTTTGTTTTTTTTTCCACTTTTTTTTTTCTAAGCATGCAACTTGTAGCAGGCAAAGTGCAGAAACAGGATCAACAAAGTAAAACACTTCATTTACAGACAGCAGTGGAGACAGCGTTCAGTCCATGTCGGATGAAACAAAACATGACGGAGGGAAGAATCCGGTCAGCTTTTTAAATATGACGATGGTCTTAAATTAGTCGAAGCTTTTTTTTAGGAGGAATGAAAAATGTGTGCAATTTTTTTTTTTTCTCTTTATAATACTCTCATAATTGATTCTCTTGGTCCCTGAGCTTTCAAGCATTTTGATTAGTAATTCATTCCTTTATATCATTTAAATTCCGTCCTGAATCACATCTTGACCAACTACAGGGAAGGCCTGTCCACGACAGACTAAGTGCTACCAAAAGATTTCACACAATGCTGTGCCTTTTCCCCAAATAGAAGTCCTGCTAGGACCAGGTAAACGGCTATGTTCACCCGCTAGAATTGAGGAAGAATTTAGGCTTTTTAACTTTATTGTGCTTTGCACATATGTATCAGTAAAATAGAAGTGCTACTGTTACCTACAGATTGCTCTGCAATGGTCTTGTGCTCATTTATTATTCACTACCTTTGGATTCCTTATAAGGTTTATAGATTGGACTTTTTATTCAGCCCAGGTCATAACAGATCAAAGGCATGATGTTATGACTTGAATGTAAACAGTATGTGTGGGTGAGCATGACAGGGGCTCAGCCGTCACTCCTTGTGGTGTTAGCTCAGCTCCTTGTGTTGGAAGGATAGGGGTCACAGTGCAGCCGCCGCCTCAGAGCCCTGTTACGTACATCTCCATGCCGTCGTTGAAAGTGAAGATGGTGGTGGTGCTGGAGGTGGCGGAGCCCTGCTTCAGGTCGCCGATGCTCTCGTACAGGTTCTCCCCCGGCAGCAGCAGGGCTTTGGCGGGCAGGTGCTGTAACTTGGGGTTCTGCTGCGTCGGCGGCGGTGGAGGGGGCTGCTGCTGCTGCAAGGGCTGCTGGGCTTTCTTCCTCCTCGGCCGCAGGGTGGCACACGTGTTGGGGGGTCTCTCTCGTTTCCAGGCGCCTCCGCCTTCCAGGTTCTCATAGGCCAGATCGCACTCCTCTGTCCCGATGGACTCGTAGCAGTGCTCGTCAAGGGGCCCTCCGACTGCTTTGCCCTCCTGAAGGGCCCACGTCTGCGGTTTGACCACTACGCTAAACCCCCCGTCTCGATCTCGGTCCCGGTCACCACGACCCAAGGTCCGGAAGCCAGGATTGGCTGGAGGAGACCCCGGCACAGCTCGCTTCTTCTTTCCTGGTTTGCACACCTTCGAGTACATCTCAGCCACCTGCAGTCAAACAGCAGAGCACTGAGATTACAGACTGTAAAGACAGACTTCAGAGACATTTTTGATAATAAACGAGATGGGATAAATTAAAAATTATAATCAATTTTATATGTGTACATTAATCATGAAGCTTCATTATTCATGAAGCTGGAGTCAATGACCGTTAGCATAGCTTAGCATAGAGACTGGAAACAGAGGGAAACAGCTAGCCTTGCTCCTCTGCAAAGGTAACAAATTTACCATTAACAAGACTGACGGATTAAGTATCTTTCTTAAGACATTAAATTGTTCCTTTTATATTTTTTTTGACATTCTGTCTGTTGCAAAAAAACAGACTTGAACTGTGAGTCTAATTCCTTCACAAGTATCCATAAAGACAGACATGCACATCTCTTTACTCCTTTTTACGACACAAGAAAAGCATGAATTCTTTTTTTTTTTGTATAATAATGTGAAATTACAGGTAATAAATTACATCCGTATGGACCGGATAAAATTTTAAAATTGCAGTTCACATTGTACAAACTGAAAAGGGACATGAATCCTTTTCAGATACTGTCTTTGTCTGAATTATGAAAATGAGTTAAAAAATCTTTTTTTTATTGTGCAGCCGACTGAATATTTCTTTTTATTCGGATGGTTAAAAGAGTCTTTCGGGATTCCTGAAATACCTTCAGGATGGCTGTACATTTGCTTAATGACCTTGTTAAATTAGGATTTTAAAAAATTGCCAGGTATTTCTGTAATATTTTAGGTTTCAGACAAAAGCTGGTGCTTAGCTCCGTGATTCAAAGGCACCAGCTATACATGAGAGGCACAAACTGGAATAAATCATTTTTAAGAGTGGTAATATTTCCAGGCTGGCGAGTCTTAACTCACCACGGCAGCAGACGGTTGTATATTCTCCACTGTGTGAGCACCCAGCGGTCCCAGGGCTTTATTCTGGTGCATGAGCATCTCCTCCTCCTCTGGAGGCTTCCAGATGTACTGCTCTCCGTTGCCCATAAACATCACTTCCTATCAACAGAACGAGGAGTTACATCTGGGGCAGAGCTCATGTTCATGCATGTTGTAGGAGCCATGTGTTTAACCGTTTAATATTCCCCCAGAACTGGCCAAAGGAGATTTAAGGTGGAGCGCAGTAAACACAGGTCCTGCTTATTTAAATGCACAATATGCAGTTTCTGCCACTGGAGGTTTTTTTTTTTTTTTAATTCAAAACAATGAAAACAAAAGACGTAGTTAAATGCAGTTTGAAGTAGTGTTGGATCATTGGATTTGTTTGTTTGACTGTTAAACAGCCAACAATGCAGATGGAGATCAATGTCACCGACTCAGGCGAAAACATTCACACGCAAGGTTATGAATTAAAGTTTTATTCACACTATGTTGAGTCACGTTTGCCGACTTTCCTTCTGCTGTTTCTGACTGGTGACAGGCGTCAAAACGAAACACGCTGTTGCCTTGAATAAAATCACAGTTTTCTCTGAGTACACAACTAAACAAAACATTTAACAAAGACAGCTATTTTTCACACATTTTAATGTGAAAATGTTGAATATTTAAATTTTAAGAGGAGCAAACAGTTTTTAACTTTGCTGACACTATGCTTATTTGTATTTGGTTCAACTTTGTGTGGAAAACTGGAGTTTAGAAAATAAAAAAATAAATGTTTTGTAGAGTATTAAGACTAATTTTCTGAGTATAAGTCTAAACTATTCAGCCTAATTAGCAGCCACGGTGTAAGACTTAGTCACAACACATGTAATCTTTGAGTGTTTGTGAATATAAAAACCTGCATTTTAAAAACAGACCTGGTAGGGCTCATCAGGACAAATTAAAGATCCCCTTCAGGCATATTTTAAAATGTACATAACACACTTTGCTGTGTCTGATAATGTGTTTAAATTATGTTTTCCTTTACAAAGAAGCGCTGTTATCTTGTTAAAATCCTTATAATTACATCTACTAGTTCTCCCTTATGAAAAATTATGAGTCTGTGATGATTGAAACGTGTCATTTTACAGTCAATGATCTCACAGGTTATGTCCATCGTCAGTGTTTACCACTGAAGGTTTCATTTTTGCTTTTATTGGTAGTTCGTTCCTTGTTCTTTTCACTTGTTTTGTGCCACAAATAAAGCTCACAGTCTCACCACTTTGAACATGGACTTCCATTGTGGACAAAGAGAGTCTCATCAGTCTGAACATGCGTCTTCCTGCACGGTGAAGCTCAAACATTCAGCTGCAGGGACTCGATTGCAGAGGGAACTTTAAACACAAAGAGGTGCTGTAGCCCAGAGCTGCCATTAGAAACGTGCTGGATGGATTTCATACAGTACTGAAAAAGATTCTCCATGGAAGGTGGAGCCTGTAACATGAGGAACTATGTGCTTATATTCTCGATGACTCAATTTCAACGTGTTGCGTCATCCACGAGAAAATCAGTGGTGAACAGCGCTGCGAGCAGACTGTGTACACATGTAAGCCTGTGAACTGTGCGTGTTGCCGAAGTCGGGTCGCAGCAGAAAAACGCGACCTCGCTGACCTCACACGGGGGCAGCAAATGGTCTCCCACTGTCACCTGGAGGGGAGCACGAAGCCTCATAACCACCGTCCAAAGCAGACAGTCTGCCTACAGCCCTGCTGCTGCGAACATATGGAGGAGGCGACACAGCTGAGAGCAGAAAATATCACCGAGAGCTCCTCGACAAATAAACACAGCTCGCTGCCCATGCAGGCTTCAGAGGAGCGTCTACAGAGGGGGCTCGCATATCACAACACCACACATGATGGAGAGCTGAGAAAAACTGCAACACTGGCACAATTACCAGGATCCTCTGCAGCATCAACAGGAAATCTGACAGAAATACTCTCCACATCCTGCTGGCTGCTCCTCGACTACAAACTGCAGATTCATGTCATACTGACGCTACAGAATGACACGTTTATCACATTTATCATCGTGACATTAGCTGCACATTAGCTGCACAGTTTCAAGGCCAATTTGCCACATTTCCATAGGCAGGTTAGGGTTAGGTGGTGCTACAGATTCATGCTAGGGCAGCATTTTAAGACATAAATCATCAGGACAGTCGACAACAAAAAACTGAGCCATGCAATCACATCAAACAGGAACACTGTGTGTTTAAACAAGCTGAAGGTTTCATTCAGGTCGACTATAGCAGTGCAAAACAGCAGCCCACATGAGGCCAGTCCGTCACCGTAAAGGGCCTCAGTTAAACCAGGATAAAAATGCCTGTAAGTATAAAGTAACATCCGGATATAAAGTGATGCATTCACCTTCATAATGTGAGAAATATTTCTGTCGCTAACATAGTAATTGACTCAACCACAGATTAAAAATGTGATTTTTTTCAAAGAGATCTCTGTCTATTGACAACAGTCCAATGAAAAGGTTAAGACTCTTTATCTGATGTATAAACCTTCTAATTCGAGAGTTTTTCTAAACACAGTTTTAAATCATTAGTTTAAAAAAAATCCTCTACCAACCTTTGGGAATGAGGGGACATTGAAGGCATCCATGTTTCTGCGGGGCAACTTTGTGCTGTGAGGGTGTGGTGGAGGAGGTGCTGGGTGTGATGGCGGGGCGTGTCGCGGAGGCGGCGCCGGCGGCTCCCCCATATCCGTCCCGCTGTCCCTCTTTTGCGGCGCCTTGTCGGCCTTCCTCAGCTTCCTGACGCAGGCGTACTCGGCCGTCTCCGGAGGGTGAGGGGGAGACATGACCTGGGCCTCGGGTTCGGGCAGCCCTCCCTCCACGTCCCCGTCCGGGTCCGGAGGGGCCGGGGTGTTGGCAGGGACGGCCGGAGGGGCCGGAGTGTCCGTCTGCCCGGCCCTGCCTACCATGGCGTAGAGGGCATCGTCAGTACGTGTGGTGGAGGAGCGTCGGCCCACTTCGGAGTAAGTGTGCTCTCCGTCCTCTCCGGTCCCAGAGGGGATCTGGGGAAGCTGCCTGCCTTGAGAACGGAGGTCAGAGTTAGACCGGCAGCTGAGCAGCAGCAGAAGGTCCATGCTGGCTGGACGTTTCTGCTTAGACGCCTCTGCAAGCAACATACAGGACGCCATAAACAGAATTCACACGCGTTCAGCTCCTCTTTCACTGGACGCTTTCGACAAACATTAGCATGAACACATCTCTCGCTGGTTAAGGAAAAAAAAAAAACCTGGAGCTGACAGGAAACTGGGAGCTGTTGTAAATGTTTGAGAAAATGCGTCCAAATTGACTTCATTCCACTGCAGTGGAAGCGGGACAAGTATGAAACAGGACATATGCTTATATTTCTTCAAACCCTCTCGGGCTTCTGTCACAGCGCCCACAAACGCAGCTCCCTGTCGACTGTCAGCCACGCAGCTCCAGGACTCGTCTTGGCTCTCTGATTTCTATCTTTGGGAAAGAGAGATGCATGTTCATAAATCAAGAGGAACAGTCCAGTGGAGGAAGGCCGAACTGTGAATGTTGTGTGAATCCTGTTTTTGAGGCAAATATCTCTTCTAAAGCGTCCTTAATTTTATCACAGAAAGGTTTTGCAGGAATTTAGGGAACGAATCAGGTAGAGAGCATTTAGAGGAAAGTGCAAGGTGACACTTCCATTGATCGAATAATGTTTATTTGCATTATTATGGGTTGGTAATGTTGTCTTGTAGACTCCAAACGTGGCATTAATGAAGCCGAATGAGAACATGCTACAGTTGAATTTGTGTGATCTGCTGCTAAACTTTTCAATTGATTCTCCATTTCTGCCATTTCACAGATAAACTCTTATATCTTTCTGAGATTTTATGCTTTTAAACTCAGAAATTTCCCTTTCAAAGGTGCAAAAAAAGTGCTTTGTCATGCAGCTTAAACAGGACCGGCTTGTTTACTTCCATTAAGAAAACACAAGGTCTTTATTAGAACAGAGCGAGTTTGAGTTCAGAGCAAACAGGATTTGTATGTGAAGGATGGACTCACTTTTGCCATTGCAGTTCATCTTGTTCATCTCAGTGTCTGATTTACTGATGGACCGCAGCTTCGACTGCCTGAGTATACCCTGACAACACACACACACACACACAGGGCCAGTTAAACACTAATTAAGACTGAGGATGCGTCCTCTGAATGATATTGTTCCCTCGTGCATTGAGTTGCTCTGCTGCAACACAAACAAAAAGAAAAACATGGAGGAGTGCGTTGCCTGGTACCTACCATGTCCATGAGACGGTGTTTTCCACCTTCGCCGGGAACATTGTGTGTCTTGCCCTTCCTGTGGTAAACACAAACGCTCCGTCACACAGGTTGACACTTACTACAAGTGATGCACGTCTGTGTGTTCGTGCATGTGCAGAGTTTGAGTCATTGTCCGCGAGTGTGTGTGTGTGTGTGAATCATCTTATGACTGTGTGTGTTTGTGTGTGACAGAGGGACAAGAGAGGGAGCACATTTCCATAAGTGTGTGTGTGTGTGACTAAGTATATTTACACAAGATCTGTTCTTATGTAAAATTTTGAGGTGCTTGTACTTTGCTTGAGTGTTTTTTTGATTTTATGCTACATGATACCAGAGTTGTTATAATGGAGAAATCAAACCCGTTAAAGCATTTTTGAATAGAAGAGTCCGTAATGTCAAGGATGACGATTATATGACACACACACACACACACACACACCCCCAGGAGCCAATGTTCTCCTCTTCAATAAACAAACACATTTAGTCACTGATGTGTACGTTTTATATGATATATATTATACTGGAACTGAAGGAAGTGGTGTTTTGAAACCTTAAGCATGCATAGTAGAGATATATATGACAAAAGAGGTTTGAAACCTAATTTTGGGGCAAAGTCGCCAATGTTTTTAAGTGTATTAGTATCAGATTTAACTGTTGGTTCTATAAATGCAGGTTTTTGTGTCCAGATGACCATTGAAAGTTAAGTTACAGCTCTTTCCTTCATTCTTTTAGATAGAAGCCTGATCTTATTAGGCTGACGTTGTTAGCCAGGAGCATCGCCAAGATGGCTGCTCATTAGCCAGACTTGCTGAGAAGGACTTTGCCTAAACTTTTAAAACACGTCATTTCAGAACTAAATTATGTCTGGTATCAACTTTTCCCAACCGGAGCTCAGTGCTGAGCTTCTTTTCTTCGTGTTTCTCTCCTGCAACTTTGATTGGATGCTGCTGGATTAGTGCAAACAAAGCAGATTAGGTGGTTCGCAAGACTTTTTCATTTAGTCAACTAAAGTCAAAAGTCATCAAATTTGTGACTCAAGTTCACACCTCTGATACTTTTACTTGAGTAAAGAGTCTTAAATACTTCTTACACTGCTGGTGTGTGAGAGTGTAAATATTCAGGGTGTCCATGTGCATGTGTGTGTGTGTGTGTGAGTGTGTGGTCGTACATGTGTGCACGGTGCCTTCTCTCACCTCTGGCAGCCCACGCAGAGCACCACAATGAGGATTGTGACAACAAAGGCTGAGGCAGCAGCGATAGCACCCAGCAGCAGGACCTTGCCGTAGGGAGGAGCCGTGAAGTTCAGCCCGTCCTGCATGGAGGCCATGTGGGAGCGCTGGCGCTCACTTGCTCTCACACACTCACACTCACGCCCTCACAGTACAACTCATGCACGCAGGGAAGTGCCACGGTCTCAGTGGGATCTGCGGGCACAGAGTGGCGCTTAATTACAAAATTATCTAACCTTTGCAAAAAACATTAAGCGGGTTAACAAAGCAGCAGAACCAGAAGTGAAATTGTTCACGGTGCAAAAAGCAGAAGGGAGGAAGCAGTTTGAACAGAGGGAAAGTGAGAACTCCCGTCCAGCGCCGAGGCAGTGAAGTGAACAGACATTACGCCTCCGGCATGCGCTTCTGCTTTACCTTGTTTGAGGGATTACTGAGCTTTGTGTGTCACACTTACATAGACATCAACAGCACACCTGCTCACCAACAAAGATGTTCAGGTATCTCTGCACAGCATAAGCTAGTACTTAAAGTAATCCAGCAGTTATACATTAAAGAACTGCTTTATAACTGAAATAACCAGAAATACACATATCTGAAGGCAGGGAGTCTGGAGCTGATCTGTTTGTCAGGTAGCTGCTACGGTTCACATGAGTAAATACAAAATTTCGTGTGGTTTTAACTGTTCAAACAGGACAGAATTGAGAAGGTTCGATGAGTCACGGAGGGGCTGAACATGCCAGCAGCCTGAAACACTGAAGGAGATGAAAATGAAAAGCACAGCGAGCAGACAGAGATCTCTCTCTTGCTTCCTTCTCGCTTCCATGCTGCTTGCCAGACAATTACACATATGGCAGAGTAATATGTTTCAAATAAACAACAAAAACACAGAGCTGTGACCAAAAAAAAAAAAAAAAAAAAAAAAAAAAAAAAAAAGAGCAAACAACAAGCGTGTTCTAATCTCTGTCAAAGCATGCCATCTGTCTGCTGTGACAGTGTGTTTTCATGTGTCTGTATGTGTGTGTCGCTTGTCCATCAGCAGAAACAAGCCTGGATGGCAGACTGCAGAAAACAAACCGCCCTGTTTTCATCGAACTCGAGTTTTTTCCACGATGATACTCAGCTGTCTGTGAGTCTGATCCAAATGACGTATTTGTTCAGTTTAGAGCTACAGATTTGGATAAACTCTTCGCTAACGATCAGCTCTGACTCTTTAACCGGCCTGCACTGGTATTGGATTCCTGATGCATCGGATCCTTTTTCCTCCAGACGGAATTTAATCTTCACAGGCCAAATTACTTTTAACTGTTTGTCTCTAAAACAGATTAGACAGTTTTCCAAAGCGTGGACACCTCAAGACTTTTGCTGTCTCTTTGAAGGAGAAACGTCCATGTTGTCGACATAAGTGGGTGTAAATGAAGCCGACATCAATAATAAAGAATCATCATCATTAGCTTCAGCATTGCAGCAGCTTTCTGAAAACTTGGAGAGGATTCGAGCGACCCAGGCATTTTCTCCACTAAAGTCATCATCTAATAAGTTT
>JAPZDZ010000002.1:21064070-21074352 GCA_029783805.1 Acanthurus tennentii
AGTCGTGGGTGTACAGACTTATTAGTGCAGTTGCACTGTAATAACAAAAGGACAAAACTTTATGTACATTAAAATTACACTTGCAGAATCACTCTCATGTCACAGTCACGCATACTAACTTTTCACTCTTCTTTCTTTCTCTTTTCTCATTTTGCCTGTCAAACCAAACCATCAACTCTTAAAACCTGCTTCCCAGCTTTCTCTGCAACCCAGTAAGAGAACACAAAAAGAGACCCTTGTGAAGAATTCATATGTTAATGCAGTCATGGACAGGCATACATTTGCTCAGTTGTATCAGAACCATATTGAGTGATATTCAAAACTGGAACCTTATAATATAGAGAGGTTCAATATTTTGAGAAATACACTTATAAGCTTGCTTGTGAGGAGTAACTTGTTCGCTTACATTATGAAACTGTAGCTAGCATAGCTTAGCCTAAAGGCTAACAAACGAAAGAAACAGTCTGGCTCTGTGAAATGGTTACAAATTTGCCTGTAAAACTCAAAATGTTACACTTTTTTGTCTTTCCATGTTGATCTGCACAAAAAGTGTGTAATTTAGTGCTTCTTTTCACAGCTGTCGCACTACTTGTAGGCCACCACTACTCACTTCCTGGATCGGTCTTCTACAGTTGCCAGGCAACTGCTCGGAACCAAAAAAATGCTAGTTCGACGCAAACAAACGTGCTAATTGTCGATTTTTAAAAAAATGAAACATAACGTGTTATTTATTGAGTTAATGTTGTTAGGTGGATTTGGTTACCATGTGATTGACGCAATCTCCCCGTTTCCCTGTTTCTAGTCGGTAACTAACGGACAAATTTGAGTGATGTTAATCCAATCAACGCTAGCCAGGTAACAGCTAGCTAAACTTCATCCCACTGAACGCTGATAAGCGTCATTTCCAAAATGTGAACCTTTTTCTTTTAAATCAATTTAATTAGTGTTGAGTGGTCTAAAGTAAAATATCAGGATGCTATTCTTGCTTGACATAGGTTTAGTGTAAGTGATTGTACATGTAAGCAGAATGTATCTTTCTTTTCGAGAGAATCTGTCTTTCCTCTGCGCCGTGATTGATGATACTGTAACTGCACTTCCAGCATCCTATCCAGCATCCCAGTCCGCTTGTGAACGCGCACGTCGGGTCGCCATAGGGTGTTTTGGGGGCGGGGCCAGCGTACTGCTGCAGCTGTCCATGGTTGCGTAGTGGGAGCCAGAGAGGGTCCGGGTACGTGCGAGATGCAACCATAGTCACGCTACATTGTATAAAATTATAACCTGCTGAGATCGTTTGTTTTTCAGCGCATCAGAGCCGACTGAAAGGTAAGTCTGTAAGGTCCATTTCCATCATTTATTTTTCCTCGAGAAACTGCCCCTTGCCCTTGAAAATTACTGCTGACGATCCATCCCTGTCTTGCATCAAGAACAGGCCAGGAAGCAAACCAACATGGATGCTGTGCGCTATAGCAGTGCTGCTATGGCTGCTGATGCTTGCACAGAGATTATGCTCCCAGGATCGTATTCACAATTTAATCCTTCTTATAAACAATTGACAACGGGATGCGATTCGTATCAAAGGGACATTTAACAGCCATTTGTCAGAAGAGACAGTTTTTGCTAAAAATGTTGAAATAAGCTATACAGAGCTTCAAATATACCAGCATCCATTAATTTGTGTAAAAATGACAGCCATTGGGAGGCATTTGTGTTTTCAGCAATAGCTTCATCTCTCATTCTTGCAGCATCAGTTTGATAAATCTTTTCCTCTTGCAGCATGATTGAATGTAGTCCTTAGGTGTCAGTTGCTGATGTATTGGAGCAGCAGAGGCAGTCCTGCCAAGATGTCACAGTTACAGTATTACCATGTAGAAATGTAACCAGACAGTTGACATCAGTGCAATTTTACTAAAAAACTGTGAAATTGGATTAGTGCAGGACAATGTAACAACCCAGTGTGCTGTGTTTATGGCTCTCCTGTTTCCCTGCATTTCAAACACAGCTGGGTCTTTGCTTATATAGATTGTGCAGGGCAGCTGTATTTAATCGAGACAGGCCAGCTGTTGCCAGCAATCAGGAGCATTCAATCACAAAGGCCTCACTTAAGTTAAGGGCCTGAATTTTTTTAACAGATCATGATAAAGAGGCTTTCTTGAAAAAAAAACAGCTCTGGCTCCTTTTGTTTGCTCATGAAACATGACATGCAGGCCAAGCAGCGCTTTCAGTTTCTGTTTTTGTGCTCAGCTTGTGGACGTGAGGCATCATGGCTGAGCAGCAGAGGCAGCGCTCTCTGTCCACCGCCGGTGAGTCTCTCTACCATGTGTTGGGAGTTGAGAAGGTGGCCACAACGGATGATATCAAGAGATCCTACAGGTGAGGCATCCCCCTGACTTAACCTGCTTGACAGAATGACCCTAGAAATGTATGCAGTGAGCATTTTTATTTTATTGTCTTTTTGCCAACTCGCCACACAGGAAACTGGCATTGAAGTTCCACCCTGACAAGAATCCTGACAATCCAGAGGCGGCCGATAAGTTCAAGGAGATAAACAACGCCCATGCAATTCTAAATGACCCTACAAAGCGTAATATTTATGACAAATATGGTTCCCTGGGACTATACGTGGCTGAGCAGTTTGGAGAGGAGAATGTCAATACTTACTTTGTCCTTTCAAGCTGGTGGGCAAAGGTAAGACTGAGTCAGACTTGGTCCAATTGCTATTTGCTTTGTGGTTTTCTGTTTCTTACTTAGACTTTCTTATTCTTTGCTCACATTTTGACTCTTCACTTCTTCACATGAATCTGCTCCTCAGGCTCTGTTTGTACTCTGCGGCCTGGCCACTGGCTGCTACTTCTGTTGTTGCCTGTGTTGCTGCTGTAACTGCTGCTGTGGAAAATGTAAACCACGGCCTCGAGAGAGCCAGGACCAGGACTTCTATGTGTCTCCTGAGGACCTGGAGGCTCAGCTGCAGTCTGATGAGAGAGGTGAGACAAACTCACCTGTGTCTCCACTTCAGCTTTGAATCAGTTCGAGATTTGTTAACAGCGGGGGGCTCAATGCAATCACTGAAAATGCATGTTTCCGCTCGCCACACAGAGGCTGGGGGTGACCCCATAATGCTGCAACCATCAGCCACAGAGACGACCCAGCTAACATCGGATGGGCACCACTCCTACCACACTGACACTGGCTTCAACTAACCCTCCGTTCCCGTCACTCTCCTGGCCTGCGGTCCTGCCTGCTTCCCTGCTCCACCTCAGAGAGATGAAAGAAAAAGGCAATCCATCTTTCCACTTCAGAAAGAAAGCCATGCAGAGGAGAGGGACTAGTAAGCATGGCCCATGAAAGGAACTAATGAAGTCACACCCCTTACACCCCTCCCCTGATTGGTCCACAACTTATTTCCCCCCAATACAAGAAGTTAAGTGAAACAACTAAATTGTTTCCTTTTTATTTCTTTTGTATTTCTTGGCCTTCAACCACACAGGTCGCCTACCCCACTATCCCTCTCTCACATTTTGCATTATGGTGTAGCATGCACTATTTATAAAACATGGTCTCCAGATTTTCTTTTATCTCAAGCAACATTTTTTACTTTGCAAGTTTAGGTGCATATGTATGTGCAATATGTTCTAATGAGTACAGCTCACGAGGAGTAGGAGGAGGAGGAGAGTGGATGAAGTTTTCGTGATGTTTTTTGCTAAAAGAAATGGGGAGCCATGGCTCAGGGAGGTGCTGGTTAGAGAGATATATTAGTTTGCTGAGGTGGTCAGTGCCATCATTAAACCTTCAAGAACAGAGTTGTCATATATTAGTGCAATTTTTACTTCTGCAATCAGTACTGTTTTAGATGAAAATGCCACCTGCCACTGTCAGTCCAACGGTACGTCTTTGGCACTTTGTGTTTGTCCTCATTGTGCTCTCCCCTGAGTGTTTTTAATGTGATTCATGAGGTTGTAAAGGCACAGAGCTTTGTTTGCAGACATTATTTCATGAATGCCTGCTGACGTTAACACTTCAGTTATTAATTAGTATTATTAGTGCTTTTCTTTCCTCTGCCTCAGCTTTATTTCAGCTCCTTCTTACGAAACGAGAGGCTGCTCTGCTGTCTGTTCTGCAGCACTGAACAGGTTGTAACAGTTATTTTCAAATTAACTTCTAGGTTGGTTTATAATCTCTTGGGTTGTACATCTGTTGTGGCAGGTTTCAGATCTGGTGGTTTCGTTAAAGTGCCATGACTTTACATTGATCTGTTATTTTCAGCCAAATCTGACAAGGAGTTTTGCTTCATTTTGTTTGTTTTTTCACTGTTTCCTTTTTGCATCTGATTTATCAAAAATGCTGACAAATTAATCTAATTCAAAACATTGATAGTTAACATTTTAAGTCTGTTGTTTTACATTAATGGTTGATATTTTTATTTTTTATTTTTCTAAATTGGTGAATCATGTCAGCTTTTGGGTTAATATGATGATTTTCTGCTGTCCAATCTTTTTATGTTTGTTTATACCAATAGAAAAAATAATTTATGTCAGAGGCATAACAGCTGATCGAGGGTGAAAGATATTCATCTCATCTAAACACACAGATATTTTTGTTTACTTATTGATCTTGTGCTTTATAAGGCAAAGGAGTTCCAGGTCCAATCCAGCCGGCTCCAATCAAAGCTGTTCAAACTGTAGGTAGAAATAATAGCTCTTTACAGCTCTGATTCAGAGAGTGACATGTTTTAAGTCTGAGCTGTCTTCGATATTTTCAGTGCTTATTTTCATGCAGAAAACATGTTACACTCTTCTATGCTGGGAAACAAAGCCGACTACAGAGCACTCACATGGGGATAGTTTAGGTAATGAGGAAAATGATTTTCATCATGTTTTTTAGTCTTTGTTGTGTTTTGAACTGAAGTCTGATGACATTTTGTCCAATGCTGTGATTGTTTATCATTGTTGACTTTTTTGAATCCATGTAGAATAAGAAGCTCGTAAGGCATATCATCTGTGAGCCAGTGCTACAGGCAGCTCCAAGTGAAATGACTCCAGCTTTTTCATACGACTGAATCTGCATTTGTTGCCACGCATTTGCAAATCGCCATAAATTTCCATGAACATCTTTGCCACTTTGTCAGTTTCATAACTGCTAATAATGTGTTTCAATGGTTTACAATTGGTGAGCTCCTGTTGCCCACCCTCTGCTATTAACGGTATGGATGTTGACCTCTGTGGCCCTTGTATGATGTTTCCTGTAACCCTTGATGAAACATAGATGTTCCTGTCATGGCTTTTTCATTGAGATACTGAAAAACGCTACTATAAATGTTCTAAGTTGAATGCACTGTGTGTTTAAAAAACTATAATGGATCAATGATCAGGAAATGACTCCATAAAATGACAATATAGTATATAGTGTAACTATAGTGAAATGGTTATATGATGCATTCTTGGGTTTTTATTTATTTCATACCTTGTCATGTTTCAAATGATGATTGGCTATAATTTTAACTGGTATGGTGTCGTATTGTAAATTTAGCAAGAAATGGTTTAATGGTTAAGGTCGCTTGTACATACACTTGGCCCATATAAACTATAAACCTTAACGTTTATGTTGTAGCATGGTAATTGTGTGTCTGGAAGAAAACAAGTGGATCATTGATCTGATTTGCTGTTGTTGAATAAATGTTCCTGAACATTGTGTCCTTATCAAATTCTTTCACACAGGGGTTAAATATAAGACAGTGTTAGTTCTTTCCTGAAAAGTTCAAACACATGCTAATGCTAATTATGCTAATATTAATATGATTTTTGACAGACAGCATCTGCTACCATTACATTTTTGATGTTTAAAATATGCAGTCAGTGGTCTGAAGTATTGACAACTTTTACTAAAGTAACAGTATTAATAGCACACTGTAAAACTACTCTGTTACAAGTAAAAGTCCAGCACTGAAAAATGTACTTATATAAAGTATGTAATTCGAAAATGTATTTCAAGTCTTTAAAGAAAAGTAAAAAATGCTGCCAAGATAAATATCCCATGTAACTGTTTAATATAACCTATGCATTATTTTTTTTTACAATTTTGAAGGACTAAAGATAGACTACTGATTATTTTCTTTATGGATAATTCTGAGTATTATTCAATCAATATATATATATATATTTTTAATTCCAAAACTAGTGAAAAATCCTTTCACATTATTTTGGAACTATCACCACTCTCATTGACTCTGACTCTTAATAACCAGAGAAAACAAAAATCTGCCTACTTTATGTCCACTTATTTCTTGAGGAGCATTATGTCTCTGCCGTGTAGCGGCATGTTTCGCCAGCAGGTGGCGCTAAGTCTTTCTATTACACAACTTTTTGTGGGATGCAAAGAAAAAATCTGATTTGTATTTTATTTTACAGTTATCTTGCTGTATAATGCTACATAAAGTACAGGTAAAAGGAGGGATGTTACAACCATCATCACGTGATTTACTTTACCTTCCAGTTGAGGTAGTTTTGGGGTAAGTCAACCCTACACTACTCACATCATATAATATTTATATTATATGAATAGTATGTAAACATATATACAAATATTATAGGGTACTCTCACCTTGATACATCACGTATGCTTTGATGCTAATATATTTGTACTCTTACCTGTGTAATACCTGGGAACGCAGGACATTTAGTCTTAACAGGGTATTTTTACACCGTGGCATTGCTATCTTTATCTTTATAAATGTCTCTCTCGCTCTCTCGCTTGCTCGCTGGTCGTGTGTGTGTGTGTGTGTGTGTGTGTGTGTGTGTGTGTGTGTGTGTGTGTGTGTGTGTCCATCTGTCTGTCTGTCCCTGCCTCCTGCTTGTCTCTGAGCTGATTGGACAGCGACAGGAAATAATAGCAACTACACACCGAAAACGCTCCTGGAGGTGAAAGTGGCAGCAATGAACCGACCAGGTAATACTATCTCACACTGCTCGAGCGATACGGAGCAATCAACTTTAAGTTTACAAGTATCTTAGTTAGTGTTATTTTGCAGCTAAGGTGTTTTAGAGCGTGTTTACGCTGCTGTCCACGGTGGCTAACTTTAGCTCCCTGTGCAACAAGTACCGTTAGCTGTTAGCTGTTAGCTAGCTTGAGTTAGCCAAGCGGTGACGTTCAGCACTGAGGACAGCTCCTGTGCGTGTGTTTACTGTGTTTAAAGATATGAAACCGACGGTTCATTCATTTGTTTACCTATTGAATTAGAAAACTACTGTAGTTTTAAACTTACCCGTGAGCTAACAATGATATGCCTTAGTTATCTATCTATCTATCTATCTATCTATCTATCTATCTATCTATCTATCTATCTATCTATCATTTTATTTCCCCAATGCCTCTTTTGAAAGGTTTAGAAGTATTACTTTCATTCAAGAACTTCTCTTATAATAAATTTTTATCTGTTTATCGAGCTAGCAATCTATCTATCTGTCTATCTAATATTTATTAATCCGTATTTTTCCACCCATGCTCCTCCGGAAGGTTTTGGTGGCACTCCATCATCAATGAGCTTCTCCTCAAGGATACCAGAAAATGGATGCTTGCCCTCAGATCTAACAGAGGAGGACTTAGACTATCTACAGATTGAACTTTCCAAGGTGATGCAGCTCTTGTGGGCTGTTTACCAAATCATAGTATATTGCAAAAAGGCAGAAAAAGTAAGCACATTTTGCAGCATCTGTCTCTGTTTTTTCTCTAGTGACTAAACTGTTTTTGCTGTTTTTCTTCCTGCACAGACGGAGGAGGAAATTCAGACGTTGCGACAGGTGCTTTTGGTCAAAGAAAAATATGCAGCGGACATCAGGAGGCAGCTGGGTTTGAGTCCTCTCAATAACATCAAACAGAACTTGTCCAAAGGCTGGCATGATGTCCAGACTTCAGCTCCGTAAGTTGCTTGTTAAAACCGGCTGTGTAGTTTTCTCTGTGACATTATATTTGTTACATTAACTGGCAGTGAGGTATCAATGGTTAAAAACCCCACAATGTGCCTCCATAGTCTTACCTGCTTTAAGACATCCAAGCTCTCCACTTGCAAAACATGCGACACGCATTGTCTTCATGTGACATGGT
Source organism: Acanthurus tennentii (assembly GCA_029783805.1). Taxonomy (NCBI): domain Eukaryota; kingdom Metazoa; phylum Chordata; class Actinopteri; order Acanthuriformes; family Acanthuridae; genus Acanthurus; species Acanthurus tennentii. The sequence continues at coordinate 21,072,165 of JAPZDZ010000002.1, forward strand.
TACGTAATCCTGGAAAGCACACTAGTGTCTTTACACTGCCGTGGTTTCTGTCTTAAGTCGAGGTGATATTCTGCCAACTTGTGCATGTCCTGCTCTTCTCACAGGTATCTCACCGCCTCTGCCACTTTGGAGGACATCAGCCACTCTAACGCGTGAGTGTTGGTGGTCATGTGTGCATCATAACCTATAAAAAATGTTTGTACCTCATTTCTTGGCGCAAGGAATTCCCAGTGTTTTTGTCTTGTGCTCACATGTCAAAGAGGGATTTCTTCTAAGAAGCAAGTGATGGGATTTTCCAGGTCAAATAGGATCGGTGCCCTGTTAATAGCCTTACAGCCTGACTTAGCACAAGGAGCAGTTGTATGAATAGAACGGCATGAATAGCTTGAAGTGTTAGTATGAAAGCCATATGGACCAAAGCCAGTGAAAAATATTGGCCTCCTGTTAACTGTTTCTTTTTCATACGTTTCTGCTCTCCTGTCTGCTAAGTGTCACATGTGTGCATTCATATTCTGAAGTCCACCACTTCTTTCTGCCTGTAGGTATGTGAGGACACGGGACAGTCTCTCTCATGCAGGCCAGGTGACATCTTCTGCACTGTCCAGCGTGGGTGTGGTCATCACCAGGAGACTGGCAGAGATGAGGTACCTCATGATTGGTCTGACTCCTACTTTGTAACCCCTGAAAAGACTTAAGTTCCATTGTTTTCCAATTTTATTTATTATAAAGTGATTAATAATAAGTCATAAAAAAAAACCAAAATGAGCAGCAGGAATTAGCTTCAAATGTTTTTTGTTATTCTTCATGTTACACATTCGGTACAATAAACTCTGCATATAAGTGGTGCAGAAAGTATAATTAGGGGGAAATCTGTCTTTTGTCAATTCAGCCAAATATTTTAAGACGAAAGAATAATTGCTATCAGGAGCTGATACTCAGAGGAAAATGCATAAACAAATCTCCCTGGCATACAAAGGTTCAGAATAAAATAAACAATGCTAATTCAAAAATATGTATAGATATAATTACATTTGTACTGCCACTTAGGTCAATGCTGCAACAGGATTTTGTCATATTTGTATTTGATTAGAACAAATTTTGACGTAAAAACAGACGGAATATCAGAAATAAACTTGTAAGTTCAATATTTTATTTTTAACAAGTGTTAAGATAAAAAACAACTTCAAGGATAGGATAGGTGATTTCCCAGTATTGCCTTTGTTTCCACATAAAACACTCAAACTTCCACCTAATTTAAGCTGACCTCTTAAAGCATCTTTGCTTTGTGAAGGATAACAGAACAGTTTACGACCACTCTTCAAGTCCCCCCAAGGGACGCATGTTTTGAACAGCTTGACGCAGCCATAATCCAATAACACCTAGTACAGCAGTACAGTAGCTGATAAGTCTGTTGTTCACATCCATGTGGAAACAGAAGCTGTTGTGACGTCATTTGTGTATCTGTCTTTGTCTCAACAGAGCTCTGCCTCTCCCGAGCCCCCCACGGTGAGAATTATGAACGGTGACACTGAACTGAGCTTATTATCGTGAAGCTAAATAGTCTGTGTGTGTTTGTTTGTGTTTGTGTCCTGACAAGGATGTTGGTAAATGTAAAGTAAAATATAATGAACAACTGTGGTAACTACTTGATGATCCTACAGCTTGCATTTGCGTGAGAAATTCAAAAGCAGGGCCAAAACAGCTTGAAAAGTATTAGATTAGTGGGTTCACAAAAAATTGATAATATCAGTAATTTTGATTAATGATTACTTTTGAATATTCTAATTTGTTGTATGGATTTTCGAACCTGTTCACACAAAACAAATTATTGTAAATCACCACATTTAGTCTTTGCATATTGTAATGGGCATTTTCTAAATTTTCAGATATTTTTTTGGAATTACCACTTAATCCATTAATTGTAAAAGTAATTGACAGGTTAATGAAGAAAGAAAATAATCCCTGCTTGCAGTCCTGCACAAATTTTATATGAAACATTTAAAACATTTAAGTTGTTTTTATGCTTTTGCTGATTCTGAATGATGTTATTGTTTGAGCTTTATTTGTCCCTTTCAATGCTCAAACTCTCTTTTCTTATTCTGCTTCTTCACCCAGCGCCCTGAACCACTCCATCAGTGTGCCGAGTATGAGGTAAAACATAATTGTTTGTCACTGCTGTTCCTATTTA
>JAPZDZ010000002.1:21122124-21133245 GCA_029783805.1 Acanthurus tennentii
CAGCTAGTTAACGCTTCGTTAGCATATTTGCTAACGAACTGAAAATCGGTAAAATATGTATCTTCGACTGGCTTGTGGCGCTAGCATCTGATTCTCTTGATTTTAGTCAACGATTGACCTGTGCTAATTTGGGGTTTTGAATCGAGGTTTCTTAGTCTAATCTTACAGGCCAGTTTTCGGAAATAAACGAAAAAAATTAAGTTTGCTTGTGAATAATATGGCAGCCATATTTGCCGATCAACCAAAGATCTGCTTCTTTTGTCATTTATGCCACGATATCATTTTATTGGACAAATATTATCTCAGTGAATGTCACTTGTGAGACTGTTAGTAGGGTTTAATAGTTTTGCCGTGGTTTATAAGCTAGCATTTCTACAACGGGACAGCCTCCAATATCGACCGTCCAATGGATCATCTCCGGATGTTGCGGACGTCACAAGGGTCGGTCTGCCTATCGGAGAATATGCTTTAGGACGTAGAGTCAGAAGGATCTTATAGGAACCGTCGCGGTAAGTAACTGTACCCTACCGTAATGCACAAAATTAGTTGCTTTTATTTCGCTAAGACATTCTCCTTTAGCAGACAATATGCACAGGTGCATGTAGTTCCATGTTTTATTGTCCTTATTTATTGTGAATCCAGCCTTGTGCGGGATCACAACACAAAGACCGGCTCGTGCAATCAGCGAAATTTGCCGATAGAATTGTGTGCCGGCGAGACTTTGACTTCCTAATAAAGACCGCAGTTGACTTCAGTTAGTTTCTTTTTGTAATAACTGTAATTACATGCATATGCGCGGATAGTCAGGTGTAATTAGTCCCGCTTTTATAATAGGTTTATGGGGTTCTTGTAATGCATCACTTATTGCCATTTGACTCAGCGTAAGGTTAAAACATAAAAATCGCTGCCGTCATGTGAAACCAGGCTGTAGTAGCTGCACCGTGCATGTATTTTGAAATGACAAAGACAAACCATTAGTTACCCCACAAGTGAGCGTGTCTGTCGGAGTGCAAGTAATGTGACACTTAATGTTAACTATATTTGTTTTTCTTTGGATTTAAGTAACAGGATACTACGTTAGGGCTCGAGTTTCCATGTCAGTGAAAGTTGTGCAGTGGGGATGTTCGCGGCAAAAAGGGCAACGCGAGATCACAGTTTCTATACATTGAGGAGGAAGGGGAGGAGACACAGCAGAAACAGCGTGGCTCAAGTGGCCTGCTAGTGGTCTGCTGCAGCCCAGCCCAGTGTCTTCATTTACACATGAAGAGAAGACGATATGATATAAGTTAAAGACGCATATGTGAAGAGTATTTTACAAAGAGCCCTCAGCCTTTATCCCTCATGGTCAGACAAAAGAGATTAGAACCCACCCATTAGCCTAGTGTCTGCCACAACCCCCACCCCTAGATGTCAGTCATGAGGTATGGGTAAAAACTAGCTTTGGCACAGACAGTCATGTTTTCTGATCAATAACATTGTGAAAGGGTATGTATCCCAAATAAGCTAAGCATGTATTTAAGAATAGTTTGAACCGTACAGCTGAGAAATTCCTCAGTGGTACCAGTGGTGTTTACTCCCAGGGCACAGAAGAGGTGCCAAATTTAAAAAGAGGATCCAGCAAAGATAACAGAAAAACAAAGGACTGAATTAAAATAAATTAGTTTTGGTTTCTTCTCTTACATTAATAGGGGCATGCACAGTCCTGACATTTAGGTAATCTTCAGGTTTAACCAAACATCGAATTTAACACAGAATAATGATATGAACATTCAAAAACATTTGTGAAACTTCAACTAAATGACAATGCCTATTTTATCTTAAATTGGTTGTCACTTTGCCCTGCACTTTGCAAAAGTTTGGATGGTAACAGAGCTGATAACCCTAAAGGATGGAGCTCTTGTAAGTTTCGGGAAGTGATTAAAAAGATGTGGCAGGAAGTGCAGCGAGTTGGGTGTGGTGATTTATGGTAAATCCTTAACACAGAGGCTTGTAATTTAACAGCAGTAATACATGTAGGTAATTGGAAAAAAACAATATAGACTTAGGTGTAAATGGGCTCTATATCCATATGCGTATCTCTAACCTTAACCCTTTTCCAAAGAGCTTAATAATTTTCTTCTCATTTTCATACACACTCTCACACCAAAGACAGCAAGCTACCTTGCAAGGGGCTGGTTTAACCATTTGGTTTCAGTTCAAAATCAGAGAATTTCCTAAGGGTGTCTATTGTTTCTTCACCAAAATTAGATGAAAACACACTCACTTTCAGATGACAAAAGCTGAAACAGCTGTTTTTTTGTGTATGGTGCTCATGGCAATCACTCCTCTTTCCATTTGAGTCTATTATAGTATAATGTGTAGCTGTGGTTGTGTTAGTTGCGTTAAAAAGCCTGCAACACTGCTGATTAACAGATTCTGTGCCATAGTTTCACTGATACACACATCAACTGGGGTCAACTGGGATGAGTGAACATGGGAGGACAGTAAAGAACAGGCACTCGGTCATCGGCAGAGATCCAGACGAACTCCCTTTCATCCCTGTTGTCCAGTGGGTCAGACTGTGATCGCATGAATGTGATTGTTGTTTTTTTGTTTCTCAGAGAGTTGAAAGATGGCAAGTACAGTGGTGTTGATTCCGGACTCGCCCCATGAAAAGTCCAGCCGATTTTATATGCTGACCTGGATCAACAAACTGCTGAAGACAAACTTCAAAAATGTGCAGCAGATGGGATCAGGTGATTCATCATTAATCATTATGAGCATAATTAATGAATTTTTTCATATGTGCCTAATTTTGCCAGCTATAAGCAAGTCAGGATACAGCAAGCTTTGAAAAAAAATGTGTCTTAACTGTTACACAGTGATGTGTAGCTATGCTGTTGTGGTACTTGTGTATTTGAAGTTACCAACGATGAGCTCTTATCTCAAACTGGTTGGCTCAATACATGTATATGGGTTTCATTTTTTTCTTTTCCTTTTTTTTTTGAGTAAGAGCACTGTTTTTGAAACTTTTGGACGTGTGACCAGCTCTCAATCCTTACATAACTTTTAACTAAATATCTCTATTTTGGAGTTAACACTGCAGTTGTAGTGAAGCTATGTGAAGTTAGTAATAAAATTTCATATGGCTGCTTTATGTCAAAAGTGAATTTTAAAGTAAAGCAGCTATAGGAAATGCAAAGTGTTTCACTCAGAATTAGCTTGACTCAGTAATCACCTTTTTTTTTCAATAAAAGTTTTCTGCACAGCAGTCAGAGGATCAGTCCTCAATATTTCAGTAAAGAATACGTAGCAGAACTGGTCAAAGGGAGCTGTTACACAAAGAGATATGTTGTGCACGTTTGAACCATGCCAGCACAGTTTGAATGGCCATCTCCAAAGTTATTCCAAAACTGCAAAAGAGTGTTCTTTTGCAGAAAACATAATTTCTGAAATGTCTTTATGTGTGTATAATCCCAAAGGTGCATGTCACTGTCAGATCATGGACTGTGTTATTCCCGGCTCTGTTGACATGACCAAGGTGAAGTTTGATCCACAAGGTGAGGATGACTATAAGCACAACTTCAGTCTCCTTCATGAGGCCTTCAGTAAGAATGGTATCACAAAGGTATGTACTGTTTCTTAGTAGCATTGCAAATTTTTTAATATTTAAAAGATCTACCATTATCGGGACAAGAATCTCACTGACAAGTAGCATGCCAGTATTTTCATATGCCTCTAAACATTAGTCATCATTTATTTGTCTTGATTTAGATCATTCCAGTTGAAGAGATTATAAAAGGGGATTTTAAAAGCAATTTTGAAACCCTGAAGTGGTTCAAAGTTTTCTATGCAGCCAATGTCAAGAATGAGGATTACGACCCTGTGAAAGCCAGAGACAGCCAAAATATCACTCCTATTGTGAGATCTTCCCCATCATGTAAGTGTCATTTAACATTTTCTTTTGCTGTGATTAAATGAGTAGGCAGTGTTATGTGTTTTAATACTCAGATTAGCAGTAATAGTGCAATAACATTTTTTTTCTCTTACTTGTCAGGTAATTCTAAAATTGAATCAGAAAAGGAGAACGGCACTGAAATGACCAGAATATTTCTTTACACTGAAGAGTGGAAGACTGTTTTTGATTGGGCTGACCAGAGCACCCGTGGAGATCACTACACCTTCTGCAGCTTATGTGACAGGGACTTAAAAACATTCTCTAGAGGTCTGGCTGAACTCAAGCGACATGTGGAAACAAACAAACACATGAAAAAGGCTCAAAATTCCACGAGTGTTGACTTGCAAATCCAACACTCTGAGCCACTGCCTTGTAGCGATGCAGCCATTCAGTTTATCTACAAACACTGTTACACAGGCTCTGCTGAAGGTGATAAGATGTCTAGACATTTTGCACGCTGTAAGCTGGGGTTGCAGTACCCCAAAGATATCTCATCTGTTTGCCAGCACACACCTTACTGTGTATACATTTATGGAGGGGTAACACTGGGAAAGGATGACACCATCTCCGTGGTCCTTGTTGGATTTTTTGATGTCGAAGCCTCCAGGCACTGCATCCGATTTCTGGATGCTCTCCACTCAGAGGGTGGTGCAGAAGATCAAACAGCGGCAGCAGTAGTGGAGACCTTGAAGAAATTTGGGTTACCCACAGATAATCTTGTCGCTGTTTATTCTGATGGTAATGGTGCAGCCTCGGAGCAAATCTGCTTGCAGCTCAGGGAACTCAACCAAAACATGGTAGCCTTAGGAGGGCTGTACACTATTGCTGATGCCGCTTGCTTTGCTGCAGTCAAAGAGCTCTCCAATCAGGCCCAGGAGCTGATGGTAGATATCCATGCCCACTATTCCTCCTGCTCTACCAAGAACAACAACCTCAAGGCCCTTTTTGGCTCAGACAGTCTGTCATTTCACCTTAACACCAGCTGCCTTAAGTTTTACTTGTCAGTCACAAAAATCTTGGAAATATGGACAGATCTTAAATCGTACTTCAAGTCTTGTGACAAGGACGATGAAAAATCCAAGTTAATCTGCTCCCAGCTGCAGGTTCCCAAAATTAAGGGGACATTTATGTTCTTGCAGCAGGCCCTTAAGCCTCTGTACAGTTTAGAGAGACTTCTGCAGACACACAAGGAAGCTACCTGGGCTGATATTTTGCCTATCCTGGAAGAAGCCAGTGGCCTTTTGTGCACCTACACCTCCTTTTTCCTTCGTCCTCAAGCTGCTGGTCGCTTCCTCAAAGAGCATGATGCACAAATCCTGAAGAATGAGAAATTCCACCTGCCAAGTTCTGAGCTCTGTATGGGTGGGAAAGCTTTGGAAGACTTTTTGAAGGAGTCTGAGGCTACAGAGGCACTGCCTCAATTAAAAGAAGAGGCATTGGCTTTCTACATTGCACTCACAGGTTGCATAGCAGAGAAGCTGCCTCTAAGTGAGGGAGTGCTAAGAAGCATAGCTCAGCTGCTAAACCCCCAGAGCAGGCTGAAAGTGACAGGAAAAGCAGTTGTGGAGCTCGGGACCAAGCTGGGAATCTGCAGGTCCCCTGAGGAGGCCAGCCAGCTTAAGAATGAGTTTCTTGAGTATCAGCTGGCAGAGGAGGGAGAGAGTGAAGAGAAAGAAAAAGAGAACTCAGCAGTAGTTTCACTGGAGAAACACTGGGCCGGTGTACTGAAGGACTCCAAACAGACCTCAGTTTTCAGGAAGCTTGTTTTGACCCTGTTGTCTTTTCCCTGTCCTCCCCTCGAGCGTCAGCAGGTTTTTAGTCAGGTATGTAAACAGAGGAGCTGTATCAACACCTTTGGTCTGTGTTAGTGTTTAGTTTCGACATGTTAATTAATTTTGTGCACTTCTTGTACCAGGCTCTTGAGAATGAGGATGCTGCTCTGCTCTCTGATAGTGAAGCCTTAACAGAAAGCGAGTGTGACGTCGCATCTGACAGGGCTCCGTCTGAAATAACCATGAGCAAAAACCAGTCATTTAACACTCAAGGTAAGAAGAGAGATCATCTTAAGTCAAACAAGTTATATTTGCATCCTTATTCAACAAACTTGTTTTTTAACCAAGTTAATAATCCCTTTAATAGGATGATGAAAGTGACACGTATGACGCAGGTTAAAGTGGTTGAACAGTGTGTGAGTGTCAGTGCATTGGATTATGGTATTAACACTTTTCTTCTTTTATCTCATTTTCTACAACTGAATGGACCTATGTGACAGTGAAGCCATGTGAAGTTCGCCTCACAAAGATAAATAGTAAGAAAAACTATTTTTAACTTTTAATTGCATAATTAACATTGTTTTAAGAAAAGTCATTGGCTAAGTGTAATTTTACAGCAGCTTTTAAGCTTAGAAAAGTAATAGAATATAGAAAGGTTTTTTTTTTAAATGATTCAGGATTCTGTTATCTTCAAGATTTCAAATTTTAACCTGTCATAACGCAGTTACTACTTACACAAAAACATACTGAAATATTTTTGTTTCTTTCCCCAAAGAGCTAAATGGCCACTGTGACATGTGGAAAGAGGTAACATTTTTTTTTCCTCAGTTTATCCTCTATTTCTTGATCTATAATATCTACATGGCAACTTGGTTTAAAAAGGTGGATTTTAATAAAGAATGGGATGTCCATGCTGAATTTAACTTGATAAACTTCTTTTGTTCAGTGAAACTCCCGCTCTTCATGCCCTCATATCCACTTACAGTTTGTTGCCCTTAACTTTCCTCTTTTCATCTCAACTGCCAGTACTTTCTCTTCTTTACTTGGGTGTGTAATGGGAGTGTGTTTTCTCTCAGGCGACCACTAGGGGAAGTTTTGGCTGGGAGAGCAGCTTGCGCCAGAAGCCTCAGGCCCGCACAGTGTTTCAGGCAGGTTCTAGCAACTGGTCCAAACCCCTAGCTCTCGATAATGGCAGCAAAAAGAGTCGCGACTCCCAAGATGAGGTGGTAGGTGCACTAAAGTGTATTACCAGAATACCACTGGGCCGTAGCAGGCCTCCCTTCATCTCAGCTTAATCATTTGCTTTGTTCACACTGTGCCAAGTCACATGAGACAGGGCAGAAGTGAGTTAACACTTCCTCCTGAGAATTATGCTGGCGTCAATGTTATCATCATTATATATCAATACATTGTGTAGAATCCTATGATTTCTGCAATGCAGAAGATACTGATGAAATTGCGAAATTTGTGTAGAGTGCGAAATTTCATATATTTATCAAAGATCACATGATTTGAAAAGACTCAGAATCGGCAGATGAAGATGTATGTGGAGTCAAATGTTCTATTGGAAAATAAAATTCAGAATTCAGAAAAAATAAAGAATCTGGCAAAATCAAGCACTGAAAAAAAGCAAATGTTTCTATCTTTACAATGATGAGCAGTACTCCCTTGGTTATTGTTCATAACAAATCTCTCCTCGGTGTTACCTGAAATTAAACATCAAAAACAATGGCGATCAAACGATTGGTGGTAAATCAAAATACTGCACCATCATATACAGTCAAAGCCACAAGTCCTCAGTTAAATTGCTTATTTCCTGTGACATCTTTGTCTTTGGCTTTCAGGCAGAGGAGACATCACCATCCAGTAAAACTACACCAAGAGGACGACGCAAACACACCTACCAGGTGATATAACGGTTACTAGGGGAAAAAAAACAGCAGGGTTGTTCTCATAGTCCACTGATCAAACATTGAAATGTCTTTGTTAAAATTTTATCATGTGGAGGTAAAAATGTCATACTGAATAATCACCACTCTTCTTGTTAATGTTCGATGTCTGCAGGATGGGAAAGGGTTCCTCACAGGGGAACTTGTGTGGGGAAAACTGAAGGGGTTCTCCTGGTGGCCAGGAATGGTGATGTCTTGGAAAACGAAGTCAGCTCCTCCTGGTATGCGCAAGGTGGAGTGGTTTGGAGACGGGATGTTCTCAGAGGTTAGAACTTCAGTTCATGTAACAGAGCTGCAGAAGCACTCTGCATGTGTTGGAACAGATTCTAACACGGCTTTCTGTTGCAGATTTATACAGATGATCTTCAGTCACTTAGTGCCTTCACCACATGCTTCTGCAAAAATTCCTTTGCCAGCTTGCCTATCTACAAGGAAGCCATCTTTCAGGTCATTGAGGTAAGACATTAAAACCATCACAAAATAAAAATCTTTTTACCATATTCTGTTTTTCAAGAGTGGTTTTCATATCTGCATTGTTCCTTCCATGTGTTCTCTTCTTACTCATCATTTGGACTTTTTCTTGCCCATCAGTGTAACTTTGTAGTTTGTTACACAACATTGTACCCCATTTATTTATGAACAAACTCAGAAAAATATAACTAAGGACCTCCATAACTTTGGTCAGAAAATAATGAGCGCTGACTAAGGTTTAGTCAATTTAAAGACAAGTGGATCAAGTTGGTTCTTGTCTCATCAGCACTGACAGTAACTCAGAAATGGTCATTTGTACCATTTTCCTATGATTGCATTGAAAAAGGTTCCGATACTTAATATTTATTCAGTCCTATCTGGCTATAACACTTCTTCGCCTGCTCTTTGAGTCTTACTTGTATTTTTTATGTATAAAAGTGCGGTTTCAAACAGCAGTCCCCTCAATGGATAATATTTTTCTTTGTGTAAACACCAGAGATGTTTCATGTCTCATGATGTCACGCTGGTCTGTCAGAAACTCCTAGAGAATGTGTGAACTCAGTGTCAGGCAGTGTTTGTAATCTGCAGTTGGCAGGTGAGCGATGTGTCAAGTCTTTTGCTGAGGCGGGAGGAGATAAAGAAAAGGAGCTGAAGCTGATGCTTGACTGGGCTTTGGGGGGATTTCTACCTACAGGACCAGAAGGATTCATTCCTCCTGGTAGGTGCACATTGATACATTTTACTTATGATTAAATTTACAGAAAACCTCAGGTAGATCCATTTGAAATGAATCTATCAGCATCTTCACTTCTTTTTCTTGTAAATAAATAAAAATATGATGCTTAGAAACATTTTCATGAGATTTATCACAATTTCATCTTTTTGTGATATTCAAGATGCTGCTGCACGTAATGAGTCTTCTGACACTGCGCTTTCTGACTACCAGCCGCCTGCAAAAAGGAAATATGTTTTAAAAAATAAGGCACCAGTATCTGCTGCCTACTACAACAGAGGTTTGAATCATTTTTTGTCAACATTTAGGACACAAACATAACAAAACTAGTTTAAAAATTGAGTTCATTTAATGTTATTGTCATCGTTACTTTCCCCTGTTTAAGATTGGTTTGATATTTTAATTTACAGGGTCCATCACAGAAAAGGTCAAAGAGAAAGGCAAAACAATTGAAGGTAGGTTTTGTGTTAGAGTGTGTAGAAGGTTTGAAATTTAAGATCTTCTTTAATATGAACATAACATTTTTAATTTTAAGGGGGTAATGGTTTGTTGTTTCAGATTTTTGCTTGTCTTGTGCATCACCTGAGATTGAAGTGCAGCACCCATTGTTTGAAGGTGGTCTTTGTCAAAAATGCAAGGTATATAATAACCTAGTTTTGTATCCCTGTCTACTTTATGTGCTCTGCTTTTTTCCATCTCAGCCCAGTTTGTGAATGTCTAACCTCCATCTGAAACACAGCTACTTCTAACACTCCAAATGCTGCAAAACGACCTTGTCACTGTTTGCAGGAGAACTTCACCGAGACTTTGTATCGCTACGATGAAGATGGCTATCAGTCATATTGCACCGTGTGCTGTGCAGGCCTAGAGGTCATTCTGTGTGGCAACGCCAGCTGCTGCAGGTAATCACCACTCAGGTGTTTGAAAAATTGCTGCATTAAAAGTTTGTCAAAGTAGCTACAGTATTAGCATTTGACAAAATGCTATGCAACAAATAGCTATCACTGGATTATTGTGACACTGAAAGAAAACTTTGAAATGTTCAAAATGTGAGACTGCGTGTGTGTTATTGTGTATTAACATTTGACAGGGAGTCGCTTTTGGTGCAAAAGCTGCAATTTGGAACTAAATATTATGAAATATCTAAATTGAGCTGATATTGATATTTGGTTGTTGTCTTTACTATAACAGAAAAAAAAGTTTTCCTGATGTATATTTTCTGTTCTCAAACTATCTCTCCATCTTTCTATAAGACAAATTATGTAGAAACGGCAATGATGCCCAGTTAAGACAGGTCACTTTTTCTTGCTTACTTTTAAAAAGCAAACAGGAATTTCTGTTTTGTGAGTTTTTCATCCTCATGTACAATCTCGGTGTTTCCCAGATGTTTCTGTAAGGACTGCCTGGACATCCTGGTGAGCCCAGGAACCTTTGACAAGTTGAAGGATATTGATCCTTGGAGCTGCTACATGTGCAAACCCTCAGAGTGCAAGGGAAACCTCAAACTCAGACCAGACTGGAGTGTTAAGGTTCAAGACCTTTTCGTCAACAACAGCGCCATGGAGTTTGTACGTCTCCCGCTCTGCTCTCATTTCTAGTTCAAATGTTGAGTTCAGTTCTCACCAAATTCACATATTCAAATTGATTCTAATCTTTTGTTTAAATGAAATTTGAAATGTAAGTTAAAGATTGAGTTGAAGCAATGATCAAAACAGTTTAAGATTGATGGTTTAATAGTATCCATGCTGGTACATAACTGACTGGTACTGATAGTTGTTTATTTACTTTTTCATCAAAGGAGCCTCACAGAGTTTACCCCTCCATCCCTGCTGATCAGCGCAGACCTCTCAGGGTGCTGTCGCTTTTTGATGGCATTGCAACAGGTTGGTTCATTGAGTAATGTGACGATTATGTAAACTCATTCAGTCTCTGATTTTTTTGAATGTACATAAGACTACATAAGAAGAGAAGTCTTTGGAGGCTTTAAAACAGTCATGTACCTCTACATTAAATATTTGTATCCCTCCTGTCAGTAACCTTCTTTTAAACCACTGTGACATCATGGCAGGATACCTGGTGCTCAAAGACCTGGGCTTTAAGATTGATCGCTACATCGCCTCAGAGATTTGTGAGGATTCGATTGCAGTGGGGATGATCAAGCACGAAGGAAAAATCGAATATGTCAATGATGTTCGCACCATCACAAGGAAACATGTAAGTACAAGCTGGAGTAAGAACACTCCTGTTGTTTATCAGTGT
>JAPZDZ010000002.1:21286419-21298089 GCA_029783805.1 Acanthurus tennentii
TCCAACTTCTATCTGCGAACATGTTTTCTTGCACAAAATACTCAAAATACTCAATATCAACAGGCACTGCTAACAATGGCTATCTACTGTAAATCTGACTTCACTCACTCTGTGAAATCTAAGCTTTCTGACTTCTTGTAATGGAATGTTTTTAACTCAGGTGTAACGTCATTCCCAGCTCCGACTTCCAGCTTTTCTACAGCATGACTGTGCTGTCTTGGCATCGTGCTGTACAGAGGAGAAAATTGCCGTGATTACACAGGTGTCATGTTTCCATCACAGCCAATCAGAGCTGGAAAAGATAAATATATGTGTCCACCGCGGAGTCATTTTACCCAGGAATTAATGCCAATTGTATCTTTTCCCTCTTAAGATAAAAAGCCAGATGTTAGTGAGTTTTAAGTCCAGTGCAAAAGACACACAAGTCAGGTATTTGATGAGCGGATCGACCTGCTTGTGTACAGAAAACACACCTGAGAAGTAGCTGAAGTGTTTTGGAGGCTAAAATAAAAGGTGTTTTTTAGACCTCTTGATGCATGTAGATGTCCTTCCTTTCTTGCCATTAGCCCCCTCCCCTTGTATCCAGCCCATTCATCTCCTTCTCCCCACCCCCCAGTGACCAGTGTAGCCCAGCTGCTAGGGGCTACCAGTCCCCCTCGTGTGTGGGGCCAGTCAAGTGGAAAATGGCTGCTAGCGAGAGAGCCCACTTTAGAGAGCCATCATCCTTTGAAGGGGCATGATGGCCTTTGACAGCCACAGTGTTAACACGGAGCCCACAGGAACACAGCACTGCTATTATCGTGTTTATTAAAGCAAGAGGAGAGGAGAGGGGAATCAAGGGGAGACCCTGTTGGTTGATGTTTGAATCCAGGGGTGGCGGGCCGCTTGTACGAGCCACGCCACAGTGGCATTGTGGGGAAACATGACATGGGATCATTCACAACCAGGTGGAGATTGTGTTTCAACACGTCAGTCGAGCTTTTAGTGAACATGTCATTCAGTGTGTGTGTGTCGTGGCGATGTGCTTTTGTCTGCGCTGTGTTTTCTTCTCTGACTGTTTTCCCAACATCCACCTGTTTCACACAGATACGACAGCTCTTACAGATTTCCTCAGTCGCTTTGGCACAAAATTCTGATCAAAATCATGACTCACAAACACTGTATGTGACTCTTAAATTAGTTATTCATTATCTGGTCCATCAAATGTCTTAAAATGATGCTTTTTGCAAAAACCTTGTGCTAAATTTGAATACAAATATCTGATGAGATGGCGAGACATGGATATTTGACAGCCAGTAAGTGTGGAGGTCTTGGAGGACATTTACATTTCTAAAGACTTCCTTATTAACTTTACCTTGTCGAATTGTACATTTGTAGAATGGGATGGATGTGACCTTTGCCCCACAACCATCAAAATCTAATCAGTTCATTCTTGAGTCTAAGTGGACATTTGTTTGAATTTTGAAGAAACTTCCTTGCTTTGTTCCTCAAAAATCATGTCTTAATTGAACAGGTTGAGTTAATGTTTGGAGTGAATGACGCCTTAAGGTTTAGAGAATGTGCCTCAGCAACAGAAAACTGGAGTCAGTGCGCTCTGATTCACCTTTGACCTTATCCAATGTGCGCAGTATAATTTACGGATGCAGGTTGGATCAGCAGCATCTAAAAGCTGACACCGTTTCATCCGATCCTGCTCTCGCTGGCTCAACTCCAGCGCCGTCCGACTGCTGATCTACGGCTGCGGCTCGACCACGCCGCCCTCACAGCTCCGGCACATGTTGCTGGAGGACACACGTGGAGCTCAGAATGAGCAACAGTGATTTTAACTGCAACAAATGGTCGAGGTATGTCATTATCCAGATTTTTTGTGAGGGGATCATTACCTGCCACAGATGCCACTGTTGTTTTGTGTCTCCATTCGTCCTCAGGCTAGTATAACCGTGATACTTGAAAAGAGCAGGAGGTGCCTTTGTGTAGACGCACACCTGATCTTAGCAATCAATTGGCAGCCGCTCTAGCCTCACACAAGTCTCCCAGGCTCTGCCTCAAGGCCGTCCATCTGTTGCTGCGAGGATGCGTGGCTGCGGGTGAATGTGTTTGTGAACAGGTCGGCATCTATCTGTGCTCACGTGCGTTTCGGGAGTGGGAGGCTGCAGAAAATATGTGATTTGTGGTTTTCTGCCTGTTGACACCTCTGCTCCCAGAGGTGTAACTCCCTCACTCTCTCTGTAACCATGAAAGTGATATTTAAAGTGGAAAGAGGTGACAAACAAACGTGGCAAGCGGCTCGGTATGTAATTAGTACAAACAGAGGTAGCATTAGAGAGCCGGAGGGGGGTTGGGATACTCACACCTACACATTCGAATGAAACGAGCATATTAGGCCTTTTATCTTCTCTATAACCAGATGTAAAGATATACATGAAGTGACGAAATTGGAGGTAAAAAGGACAAAAGATGCAGTTTCCATACAGCAGAGTGCAACAACAGATTTTTATTTCCTGCTGAGTCTGCAGTGTGCCGATGTTCATCTTATCTTCTCAGAGAACATTAGAACATTAGAAAAGACTTTCTACGGTGACGAATGCCTTCAGCGTTAAATACTCCTGTGTATGTGAGTTTGTGAGTGAAAATGTTTGGACTTTCTATCCAAAGTGCCTTTTTTTTAGTGAAATAAACATGAAACAAGATGACAATAAGAGGAAGTGAGGATGGTAAAAAAAAAGCCTCCATACCTTATAATTTACTCACATCCACACCCCTGAGGATAATGTTACTGTTATTTTATTTTCAATTACCTTTAATGTCTCTTTGAGAGTAACTTTTTCTGCATTAATCCAACTCCAGCTCTTGGACAGTACTGTGGTTAAGGACACTGACAGGAGAATTTTACCTATATGTACTAGTTTCTGATAGGTAGGGGAAAACCAGATCACCCAGAAAAAAAACCCATGCAAGCATGAGGAGAACTTGGAAACTTCACAGAGAGGTAAGTCTCAGCAGGGAAATGAACTCACATCTAGTAGATGACAGCGCTAGTCACTGATCCACTGTGCTGCATCAGGTTGGATCAGGATCAGATAAAAGCAGTAGTTGCATCAAAATTTGCTATCAAAACAGCAGGTAATGTATATGATGCTTCAGTAAAATCTCAACAGTCAGGGGTTATTGAATTAAATATGTAGGTTATGTTGCACAGACTATAATAAAATGGATGCAGTCTCCATGACGTCACCTATGACTTTCTTAAGAACCATCTTTAACCATCTGGACAGTGGCTGACTCCACTGAACTCCCAGCTAATCCAAACACAGGTAAAGAGGTGCAGCACCGGCTTCTTAAATTAAATGCAAAGACTCTTACATGATTTGTCCAAAAGGCACAAACACCACAAATAAGACCAAATTTGTTGACTCGAGTTAGCTGACACCTTGCAGGCTGCTAACAACAACTGCTATCACGCCAAACAACCTTCTTAATCATGCATAACCTGCTTTAATATGATTTGGGAATATGATTTTTGATACCACTGACCTTGTAAATATCAAACCTCTCTGTTGGATGTTCAGTACAGTATGTAACTTGAGTCAGGTTAGTTCAGTATTGAGCTCCCTCATATTTGATGCACAGAATATATAAGACCTTGATAAATATTTAATTGATTATGAAAGAGAAGCTTGTGTTGCACTGTTCTGTACTGTTACCTTCATTCTCGCTTCACTGTGATCACAACAAACATTTAATCTATGTTGTACTTGTGCTTGACAGTAAGATTTTTTAACTCTCTTTTAATTGGTATCAGAGGACTCGCCTGTTGTTCGGCGGTAACCTGTTGGGGTTTTTAAGCTTTAATGATTTATATTATCATCTCCTACAGATTATTGATCTTTCTCATGGCCACACTGTTGCTCTTTAAGTAGAGTAGTTAGAGATGAAAAAGAGCAACGTGTCGGGTTCAAACCGATGCTCTCTCTCCCCGTTTGCTCTCACTTGAACATGATTTAGTTTATTATAGGGATTTGGAGCTGGAGAGAATGTCATATGCTAAGTTAACCTCTGCATATCTCACGGGCTTGTTGCCAGTTATGAAAGGACACAAACATAGAGACACTCTCTTTGATGACGACAACTGGCAAGATCCCTAACCTTTAAAACGACTCGAGCTGCCGCTGCTGGATGTATGTGACGGTGTGAGTGCCCTCAATAAATCTGGGAGGGTCTGATTTTAGACTCCCACACACCAACATTCAGCGTCCTTGAAATCAGCTAACGCCACATCAGTTCAGGAAACACAAGATCTGTCCGCTGTGCCACAGAGTCAATGAGTCACTGAGAGCATTATTAATTGTGAGGATAGCTGGTGATGTCCATTTAATAAATATATTGAGTAAAATAGTCACAGATCATTTTTAAACCGACCCACTGAGCGTGTCTTTTCATTGGACGGCCTACTGTGAGGACAGCCAACAATCCCATTGAGAAATTAGCAGAGTCCCCTGTGCTTTTTTTCCTCCTTTAATGAATAATTCAGCTGTCAGGGTGAACGCAGGGCGAGGAGACCTTGTCAGTGACGACTGACTCAGCACTCTGTGGCCTCAGGGTGACACTCTAAACCTGAGTGTTGCATCCTGTTCCCTCCATAGCAGGTGATGTTGCTACAGTATGTCTCTTGTGTTGGCGGCACCATGAGGAAACGGAGTGGGAGAGGAAGCTTTGCTTTTCATGGATTTAATCATCTTAAACTTCTGCGGATCTCATCTGTCTGTTGGTTGTTGTTGCATTTTTTTTATTGATGGCAGCAGCCAATTCCACCACTCTGTTCTGAACTAAAATATGTCAACAATTTTTAACTGAACTGCTGTGAGAATCTGTGTAGACATTTATGATTCCCCAAGGAATAAAGTCTACTGAGCAGGATGATCTATTTACTCTTAAACTGATTACTACATTATTTGGTATGGGCATTCATGTTGCACTAAAGATCAACTTTAAAACCTTGAGTGATCCCTTAATGCTTCATCTAGCGTCTTTATCATGTCAAATGTTAAATTTGTCAAATACTTTGTTTTCTGTTATTAAATAAAGACTGTTCTCCCAGAAGAGCAATCACTTGTTTCATCAAAATCCTCAAAAACAACATGTGTTTATATCAAGTGACAAAGACCTCTTGTCCTTTGGGAGCAAAAGAGGAAGTAGTGGACATTACAGAGTAAGAAAAGTCCAGAGAAGTTTAAACTGGGTCAACAAAACGTCGTACTCAAACATCAGGGATCTCAGTTCATCTTCTGTTTTCTGCCAGCAGTCAAAGTTGAGTTCCTTTAACCATGAGTGTATCACAAACTTGGACCAATAGGTTAATTATGTACTCATGACCACAAAACTTCAGTCTCCTTAAACCCAAAGTGTATCCCCAAACCTGACCGAGACATTTTTGTGATGCTGTCAGATCATTAACAGATTTAAGTTTCCAGTTATGGCATTTGACAACTTAAGAAGGTAATAAGAAATGATGTCAACTTGTCAATCGTTATCAGATCAAAGGATGCTTAAATGTTGCTGCACTTGTATTAAGTGCTAACTAGCAAATCATAGGATGCTAACATGTGAAACCTGATTGCAAACATTGTAAACATTATGCCTTTTGAGCATGTTAGCATTGGAATTTTAGCATTCCAAAGCACTGTTCAGCCTGTCGCTCCTTGTTTCATGTTACGATCCACATGTGCAGGAAACAGCAAATATCAAGATATGCTATTTTCCAAACAACCATGTCAAACTCATCTTTCCATTAATTCATGTATTTACTCTAATTTTTACACCAATCTTCATTCTAGAGTGTATTTTGTCCTTTCTTTCGTTCTGCTGGGTGCATCGTGCCTGTGGCTGCCTCCTGCATTTATAGCCAGTGGAGGAGGAATGGCATTTCAGCTCAGTTATAAAGATGATTCCACATCCAGGGCACACGAGCCCCCTGGGCCCGGTGCATTTGCCTCCTATGGTCCACAGAGCTCTGAGCAAACATCTGTTTTGCTCTGGAAACAACCTTTGATCTGAGAGCGAAGACTTGCTGTCAAATTAGTGGAGAAAAGGGATCATTACTAACACAGAAAGAGAAACTGTAAAGTCTGTTTGCCTGTTATTGATCAGGTGTGTAAGTGTGAGGTTAAAGATGATTCATTTCTTCAGCCTCTGCAGAAGCTGAGCTTATCATACAGGATCAATGCATTTCAGGCAAGTAGAGACCCAAACTCAGCAAGTGTCAAGGAGAAAATATTACATGGTGCAACCCACTGTGAGTCCATTAAACCTGTGCATACTGTCCCACTGAAGAACCGTCAGCATTTAAACGTATTATATGCAGGACTGTATGCGGTATTTTACAGATACCGAGGTAACAGCAAAAATGAAGTCTCTACAGATTTAAATAACACATTTCTACTTAAATTGTTAGATTATACTTTCTGAAAGTTTTATTCAAATAAAGCAGTTCTTACATAGATATAATTGACCATAAACCAAACTAACGAAATGTCTCACAAAATTCTTCACTTGACCTAAATAATAAGGAAACTGCTGACCTGTAAATTAAGTGTAAATGTTTTATTTCCCTTCATGGAGGTTAAAATGCTCAGCGGTGCAGGATTAAATAAGTCTAAAAATATGAAATAAGAACAAAAAAATGTAGGTCTTTGACCTTTAATTGTTGCTAAAAGCCTCAAATTCACAGATAAAGATAAGAGCAAGACCCTAGGGTCCTCTGGTTGTACAAAGCCAAAAAATTCATGTTGTTGATTAATATTCTTAGATTATTATTATGAAAATTTGCATGCTGATACAGTATTGATTATGTATTACTTAAAACCTGATGTTATATCTATATCATGAGAGTCATTTTAGTTTACTTGCAATTAAATGTGTGGGATATAAACTGTTGTGCTGCTGTATTTCCTTGTATTCTGTATTAAGACTTTTGGAAGTAAAAAGCACACAAACAAATCTAGTAATAAATTATAGACTAAGTGAAAGAGACATACACATTTTCATTAGTAAGCCTGAGTAATCTTTAGTTATATCTTGGCTTATGTCAAATCCATATATGTATATAGGAAACATCTCTCTTTTCTCTTCCACTTAAAATATTTTTTACACATCCTGCAGTTTGTAACATATACATAACTTATTCAATTAATTATGACATTTGCTCATAAATTGTGTTCAACTGTCAGCTGCTGAGTAGCTAGCAGAGCAACATCATATTGGTTGTGTATTCTGTTTCACCCTGGAGAAGATAAAAATGCTACGACTGCAGTTTCACTGTGACTTTGAGTATCAGCAGTTCAGGTCTTACTTAAGCTACGACCTTAAAATTGGTATAATGTCAATTTTTTTTCTGTTATTAATAAAATCAATAAGACCATAATCATATTCCACCAGAAAACCATCACTGCCAGTGTTAAACTTCCTTGTATCCATCCATCCATCATGTATATCTGCTTATCATATACAGGTTCCCAGGAGGCTGGGAATCGCAGCTCACAGTGGGGGGTGGAGGCAGAGGACACACTGGACGAAGCACAGCCAGCTACAACCAGGACACATTAAAGTGTAGCACTTCTAACAATTAATAAACCACTAACCAGTCCCTCCGGGAATTTGCGATGTTGCGATCCCAACAATTCACGCGAATTCAACCAATCTCCCTGAATTTGGCGCAACCTTGCAATTTTGTTCAATCACCGCAACTTTTCCGAAATTTTGGCCAGCCTCCTATGAGTTCCACCAATCATAGCAGTCCCCAGCGCAAACGTTATGCACGGATGTCACTGAATTCACTTCCTTGTTTATGGTTTGAAGATGCAGACGTGCGATAGTAATGTCTCTCACTTACCAACAAAAATGACTGCTAAAGATCGTGCAAAACAATCCCCTGATGTTCTTCACGAAAGTGGAGGTAAACTGTTTTGCAGCCCGTGCAATATTGTGGTGGAACACAAACAAAAATCATCGATTGACAAACACTTTTCTACCACGAAACATATTAGGAGAATGGGTGAAATGAGCAGACCACAGACCAGACAAATCACCGTGACGGAAGCTGTTGTATCCAGATCTGTCGCGAGCACTGAAAGAATGAATGTAAGTTAGATTAATTAATTGACGTGAAAAGCTGTGAGCGTGTGTGTGTGAATATGTGTGTGCCACGATGTGAAATTAACTTTTTAAACCACTGACAGATATGTCTAAATACGATTCATTATACAAAACAAAGAAAAAAAATGCAACTTTTTAGCAATTTTCACTGTCTCCCGCAATTTCATTGCAACAAATATGCTTAAAACATCACAACTTACATCGCATTTTTTTAGAAAAGCTGCCGCGAATTCAGGCATTTTAGGCCGCAACAATCTTGAAAAACGCCCGCGAAATCCTGGAGGGACTGATTAACAGCAAAAGTAAAGATGCAACCCTCCTACTTTTATTAGTCTCGTTCAACCTGAAGATTTTGTCACATTAACTAATTAATCAAATATTCTGTTGACATTTGAACTGAAAATTACTTATCATACTTGCCAGTTGTGTTTCATATTATAATTTAGCAGACTAAAGACCCCAGTAAATGGTTCCACACATAGCATGCTGGAGCAAGAGACCAAAAAACACAGCGTTCATTGATTAAATTGAGAATCAGTTTTGTATCAAGGTTTTAAATTGAATTGAATTTCAAATTGTAGGACCCCAAACATTCCCACCCCTCGATCCCCCATCTTTTGGTCACTGGCCTGGTTCTGTGATTAAGGTTTGGGTTGAACTGCCTGTTCTGGGAGTTTCTCTTTTATTTCTTCCCACTGTTCACCAACTGAGGTGTTAACATTTAATGAGAAGTGCAGCAAGAAGATGAAACAATGACCCACACATTTGTGAAACTGCCACATAATTAGCAGTTCTCTACAATGCCACTAAAACAATGATTTTAGCTATAATATGCTGTCTGTCAGTGTGTAAAGATAAAATGGAGCTCAGATTTAATTCATGTCCAGATGCACATGAAACAATTCGCAGATTCTCTGATTTTTGATAGCTGACTTGACAGTCATTGTGAGAACAAATTCTAATCAACAACAACAGAAACATTACTGTCACTCTCATGTGAAAAGCACAATATCAGTCATTAGTGATGCAGAGAGAAAGATTAAGTGACAACAGTCTTCTCCCAGACATAAAAAAGCCTTTTATTGAGAATTCAAACAGGTGTCATACTGGTTTCTGAGAGGCAAAACAAATGACAGGCTACTGAGCCGTAAATAGCACAGCAGACGATGGGAGATTGGCCATATGTCCACTGTGTGTGTGAGCGCCAGCTACACTGGCTTGGTTGGAGATAGGATTCTTTTGGGAACGTCCCAGTAAAAGCTCCTCAGGGACAGAGAGAGACTCAACTGCAACAGCCATTTACTCGGTTTTGGTCAGCTGAAATGCACTTGTTTTCTTTGACGTTTTGACGCATTAAAAATTATATATATTTTTTTTAATTTGTCACCACTTGGAAATTATATGGCAATTACAATTAAAATGTTAATTAAACACACATGTCAAATGCAGAAACATGACAGTTTGAAATTAATATTTGTACACCTCATTAGCCTTCTTCATGTCCCCTCTTTATTCACTACAGATAAAGTGCAAGGTCTCCTGACTTTGTTCGTATGTGCATTGGTTTTAGCTGAGGATACGGCATTCTGCGAGGAACACGCACCTCCATCTGGGCCAAAATAATTGGTCTGCTATTCATATTCAGCGGCGTTACAGCCTCTAGCTGTTCATACAGTCACAGATGAAGTATTTACACAGGAAACAACCAAAAGACAGGATGACACAAGTGTCAGTTTTAAGGGGGGGTTACTGAAGCAACACAGTGAGAAATTTGATGGGACACATCTGATTAAATATGTTGAACATTATCCGCAGGACTCAAGTTTGCCGCATTTAGCAGGAGATAAATGCTATTTGTGATGCAGAAACACTGTTAGATTGCACTAGTTTGTGGGCCTGTGAGGGTTAAGAGAAAATGGTGCATTATGATAAACTGCCATTAATAGCACCTGCTGCACTTTGAATAAAAAAAAAACCTGCCCTCTTTTCCCTGAGAAAGGCCTACAGCAGTCCTGCACTCTAAAATGAATGCAGTGAATCATCAATTACTGTGGCAGCTTACGGTGAATTATTATCATCTTGAATAAATAATCATGTTAAAGCAGCAGAGAGTGATAATAACATGCACAATGACACATTCACTGTATTTAAGCGTTTACATTTTCTTGGCAGTCACTAATAATCTGGATCTATTTCATCATTAAAACCATCCCTAACCACCACCAGTACAGCAGGACCACTGTAAAGCCCCCCCCCCTCACTGTAAAGGTAAGCTGCCGCTGATCTTTTCCGGTGTAAAAACACCTATAATTACCTGCATAATGGAAGAAAGCACCCTTCATCATCTGATCATTCCTCAACAAGATAAATATGGTGGTCAAGGCATTTAGAGACAAATGCTATCCTCTTGCTGGGAAGGGTTTGGAGTGGTGTATTTATCATGGTTTGAAGTGGTGTCTGAGTCTAACCAAAGTACTGATTATTCAGAGTGAAGAGGAGCTGCCAGCCCATTACCTCCCAGAAAATAACAATGTGAACACCCGCCTCCCTGGCCTTTCCCAATGTAGTCTGTCAGAGCTTGTCAGCTGCAGCACCATTCATTCAATCTCAACAAGCACCATGCTCCAGGATTCATTCCCCGTCCTGCACTATCTCTCCCTTCTTTTAGCTTCACTCTCCCTATGCTGCCTCGCATTACCTCCCAATGTCTTGCAAGTTGCCCCCCCCCACCCCCCCTCCCTGCCCCAACGCCTCATTCAGCCCCACCCCACCCGCTCACTTCCTCCCATTCTGCAAGCCTCTGCTGCTCCACCCCTCCACCCTACTTGGTCCTGATGAGCCATTGTGAGATTCAAGCAGATGGATGGGGAACAAAGGGGTGAGAGGGGGGCCCCCTCTGCCTGTCCCCCTTGTATCACTGCCAACCAGGCTCTGGGTAATCTTCTCAAGCTTTCACGGCAGAGCAATGAATAACCTCAGCCTCCTCTCTGAGACCCAGGCTCCGCTGCAGCCGCCCCCTTCTTATCTTACCCTCTGCAGACTCGCCAGGGCCGGCTGCTCCCCGGATAGCATCTCTCACCCTCGCTTTCTACTCACTGTCTCTGCCCTCCACACCCAATCACGTTTTTTTTTTTTTTTTTTTGTTTCTAGGGGCGTGTTACAAGGCCCGGAGATTAATTGGGGCTGTGGCTGGATGACATCTGGTCCCAGCTTCATAAAAGTGTGGGTCCTTGAGGTCTGCCGGGTTTATAATGAAGTGTATATAAGTTAATTTTCTCATCAACAGAGCGTTAATCACGGCTTCTTCAATAGCCATTTCAACACTTATCCGGGGTTAGTTTCAGAAAACAGTTTTAGTAAATTTGATTACCAGAACCTGCTAATGCAGCAGAAAAAAAAAAAGATTATGACGTAAACTGTATGTTTTTCAAAATAAAATTTAAAACTGTTTACAAGTTGAATTTCTTCTTTTCCTTTAAACTTACAGTATGTAATATTTCCTCATTGAAACGTCTAAAA
>JAPZDZ010000002.1:21304636-21325494 GCA_029783805.1 Acanthurus tennentii
TCTTAGCAATTGGACCTTAAAACTCAGTCAGTATACATTTGGTGCCCTCACACCTGTACTCACACCTGTCCACTTGTGATCAGATCACTCAGGACGGATGTTGAGCACAACCTCTGAGACACTTGTCTGAAGAGCTCAACACTGGCTGTCATGTGAAGAGCACGACCTGCTGCATGCCTTTGTTCCCTCTTTGAATGGACATGATAGATTGAACTGGAGCAACGGAGGCGAAGACCATGACAATTTGAGCACTGACCTGGTTTTCACTGTAGTCATCATAAAACACAGAGCCAACGTCCTGGGGACATGTAATAACATCAGGCCTTTGGTGTAATTCACTATCTCACTGTGTGGCAATATAGCAAAACCCATTACATTTGCCTTGTAATTTGCTGTCGCCCCAGCGAGGGATTCAGGTGACTGCGACCCCCGTTAATGGAGTTCCAGTGATAAGGACAGGTCTGTTTATTAGCCACATGCGGTCAAGCGTGGCAGGAACAGCTGAGCGCAGGCAGGTGTCGGGGCCTGCGAGCGCTCAGGCACCGCTGGCAGGCCTCGGCGTTCATTTCACGCACGTTATTGCACACTAGCTAGGTTGAAAAAGGAGGTCGGTGGGTGCACAACAATATAACTGCTGAGTGATGAGGTTTCCTCAGAGTCACACTGGAGTGCACCACTCATGGCAATTTGGTTTGTTTGTGGAAATCAATGAGTCATCTGCGGTTGTGTTTTTAGTCAAGCTGGAGGAGGAGCTCTATGAATGAAACATTAGGATTTATTTTTTTTGTTTTGTTGCAGGCCACCTGGATTCAAAAGAGCAATTGTAATATAGAGAGTTCACAATCTTCAACAATGCGAAAATGTAGTAACTGATAAGCGAACATTTCATTTGATTTTTCACAAAAATAAAAAGATCGTTTGCTGCGAAGGAAGGTTATCTTTTCCAGCATGCGCGCTTGCAGACATTTGCAGAGCCTTAAGGAGAAAATGAACTTCAAATTAAGATGTCTATTTGATGCATTATCCTAATAGGGACGGATTGGGAAAGAGAACTCTATAGTGCTCTCATCCTTCAGCCTGAGGGGACAGACTTAGGGAGTTGTCATTACCAACTTAGCCCACTAAGATGAGCCTGTTGGGAGGTGGATTCACAGAGATTGTCTGCTGTTTTGACAGGTGTCTGTGCTGGTTAATTTATCAGGCAATTACAGAATAAATGGAGCTATCTACATGGGTAACATGATTGATCCTGTACAGTGTTACAGTATTACAGTGTTACTGTATTACAGTGTTTAATTTGTAGTATTGGATTGAATAGTGAAAACAAGTCCAGATTACAAAATAAGGCGACTTAACTGTACTTTTCAAGTATTTAAATGACGAGTGTCTGATGATTTTTGTTTAGCTTTGTAACTGCATCTTTTAGCATTTAGAGCGATGTTTTCTGTTATGTTAAACATTAACACTTTGACACCTAAAACAGAGGATTAGCTTTATGGCCAAAATGATTACCTTGCTACAATATAACCAAATAAATAACAATCGATGAGAGCATAACAACTGATAATGACTTGGATAGAACAGCAACTAATAATTATTTGAATTATTGATTATTCTAACAAAATTTGGGGCATTTTTGCTTTGGGGAAATAGAAAAATCCGACAACCTGGTTGCAGATTAAATTCTTGACAATTGGTAGTTAAAATACTAATAATTTCAGTCGAGAAAAAACAGACAGAATCAAATTGTCCCCTCACTTCAAAGTCTTCGCATCACAGCCGTTATCGATGGACCAGACAGCAGACGGGCAGGCAGCCTTTATGTAGCCTATATAAAGTGTGACCCAGGAGCCAGGGCTTTCTGTAAGTGTGCCAATGTGGACATGCTTCCAGCAATAGTCATGCTTCTGCCAGCTGCATCATCTGTGCCTGCACAAAAGCATGCCCTTTGAAAAGCACTCAACACACACAAAAGCAGTGATGCGTGGTGCACATGCATCAGTGTGCAAATGTGCATGCTCACACTACTCTTAGCACAACTTTAGATTGCCAATTAAACTAATAACCGATAAATTTAAGAATTTGTTCAATTAAATTAGGTTTCCCCGAAGTTGTATTTTTCATGCTGTACTTAAAAAATGTTCTTTCTGGTAAATCTCTTCTTTATTTAGTCATAAATCTTGCACAAATACTGAAAAAGAATGGAAAAACTGAGGCTGGTTTAAAAAGATTTAAGGTGAAATCTAAGTATGCGTTGGCAGATTGAAGTAGAAGCAACAGAGCTCATCTGTCCTCTGGCAAAAGACTCACTGTGAGTCATACCAAGTGCACACATCACTGTAGAGACACTCAATTATGATTCAAATCTCCATAACGGGGCAATAAAGCCATTTGTCATGTGACCATCTGCAGTGCATCTCCTCTGATTTTGCCTGAATGTAGTTAGCCCTTACACACTGTGAAAGTGCAAAGAGTGGAACGTGTGGATTTATTGGTGCCAGGCTCAAACTGTAATCACCACAGGATCAGTGTGGTGCCGATAGATTAATTTCACTTTCTGTGAATTTTGCAGCCTCCTGAAAATCTCTAGGTGCTTGGAAACAAAGACGTGCCCCACAGCCATCTCTGTTTTACTTTTTCTCTGCAGATTTAAAACAATGTGCGAAGAGAGAGAGCAACACCAGTTTAGTCCCAGCACCGTAATTATCGCCCGCTTTCGTCTCCCAGGGATGTTCATGGACAAGGGCCTCATAACAGGTGACAGAATGCCTGCCAGCCGCCCCCAGTTCCCCGCCCCCACCCCAGAATGGTGACTATTATAAACCAAAAACGTATGCTCTCAATATATATGCAAATGATGCTTGGTCCCAAGGTGAAGTTCGCAGAGCAGCAACGCCGCTTGCCTCTGTTTTGCTCATTTGCAAAAATGTTGAGAGTAACAAAGACCACAGGAAATTGAAAAATTGTTACTAAGTATTAGAAAAAGCAATCATTTTCCCCAGGCAGCCTAATCCTGTGTAAATTGATCTCACCTTTCTCTCTGACATGCACTGGTAGGAAAAAACACATAAGAGGGAAATGCCTGTTTCCATGTTGCCTGGCGGAAAATTTGTTTGGTTGCAGATTTCTTTTATTTTTTTTCACAAACCCCCCCCCCTCTGTTGTGGTGCTGTCAGAAACTGGTATCATTGTTTGCCCCCTCAGCTGCAAACAGGTGCAGTAAAACCTCAAAATGAAAAAAAATTAGTATCTTGTGTGTAATTGTTTTGCAGACTTGGTTGCTGCTTCTGCTCACACAACAGTGAGTAATCTTTCTGCTGGGCTGCTTCATCCGTGCTGCATGCATGCAAATCTGCCCGTTTGTTGTCTAATTTTAAACACGCTGATACCATCTCACTAATGCATTTGCTCTTCCTTTGCGTGGAAGTACAAATTGGAAACGACAGTCTATTACCCACTGCTCTGACCTTCGTGATGGAACATAATGTGAAAAGACCTACGATGCCTTTATTTGAGGGAGGGAGGGCGAGGACAGAGTGGTGATTAATTAACCCAATTAATTTAGACTAAGATTATCTGAACAATTATTTCTCGATAAATCACAGCAAGGTGTGATGATGACTATTATAGTTTAGGTTTAATTACAGCTTAAGAAAATGAAAGTGCATTACTCGGAACACACTGAAGCTTATGAATGTCTTTGGCTGTGAATGAAATAACTGTAGCTTCTTTTGAATAAAAAACAACATTAAGGAGACAACAGAGCCATGAAAAAGATATCCTCCTCCACAGTAAATTTACCTATTACCTGAACTAGAAGAGTTAAATACTTTGGAAATACACGATAACCTTGCTGAGGGTTAGACAAGGATATTAGGACAACTAACGTATGCACAGTAAAAATAAAACCGCTTCCAGCAGTTGGCTAACTTGGCTTAGCCTAAAGACTGGAACTACGGAGACATGGCTAACTTAGCATGTTCAAAGATTAAAAACATCTGCTGGTGCTAGAGGGGGAAACGAACCGAACTACTTCTTGGCAAGCACCAATAAGTTCTTCATTTAAGTTAACAAAATATGTTGCTGGTCTGCTACAGTAATGGTCTGGTAAAGTTTTGACACAAATACAACACGGTCAAAGTAGCTATAATCGACATTTTTTAGAAAAAATTCCAAATTTTGCACTCTCTTGAGGTGGTGTAGAGATAATGTGCATAGTGGCAGCTGAAGTTCTGACATATCAAATAGTAAACTCATATGATTAATCAGTTATTTAACTCAATAAAAAAAGAGGCTGTTTCTACTGTTAGCATCACCCTGAATGTTACAATAATCCTTAAAAAAAGATAAAAATAAAAACAACAAGGCCTCTCCCCATTTTCTCTCATAGACGGACAAGATGACTGATTTTGTTTCTTCTTAATCTGCTTTAAGGGTTATTGACCATCAATAAAGAACCCGTTTTGTTTCTGGTTCAGGGTCTTTCTTTTTCTTCTTCTATCCTGTTTATTTCAGCCATGTGTAAAGCAGCCTTTTACCACCACCATCTAACAAAACTACATTTTGCATATCCTACTTTATCTGCTCAAAACCAGGAATCCGAACCTGGATCCTGCTACTGTTCAGCAGTGTCCCTTTCACCTGTACACAGTTTTCATCTTGTGAATAAATGGTTTAAAAACATTTTTAGTGTTGATATGTGGAATTTGTTTCCTTTCAGAGGAGTGAGGCTGACTACATCCTTGTTTCCAGTCCATTTGCTAAGCAAAGCTAACTGGTTTTGGTGGAGGCTTATAATTTAATGTAAAGATGTAACAGTAGTGGTGGTAGTTTCAGTTAGACTTTTTATCTAATTATATAAAAGGGCTTTTCCAATATGTCAAGCTTGTCCTTTAAGACCATATGTTTAAAACCATAACCCACATTTTGATCAGGCTTTCTTATTGCCGGTGCACAAAAGAAATTACCTGAGCCTTGGAAGCTGACACATTTGTTCTTAGTGGCTGATATGAGAGCTCCTTGCAGAGCGTGATAGTGGGTAGCTGGTAGAGATTTCATATGGTTTATTGCTCCCACTTTCACTGAGGTTATTTATTGAACTGCCATCACGGCCCCTGCTCTCTCCACAGCCACCCAATGCCTCTGTGCCCCTCACCGTGATGGAGGAATTTATACCACATGAACAGCATACTAAGCTTGAGTTTAAGTGTTATTAAGTAGCATCACCCATGCATAGGATACTATTTACAGTAATACATTCACACATGCAGCGACTTCCTACGACAGCTCTTGAAGGAAAAATGATGATAGATTGTGTGCAGGCTGTGAGGCTATAAGAGAGAGCAGGAGGGGAGACGGAGGGGAAACTAGGTTTCAAGTATTCCACAGGCTAAATGAAGAACAAACATGCACCATACAAGACAGTGCAGGAGAAAAGATTATCATCTGGAGATGAAAGGCAGAGAGAGAGGGAGAGAGATTCATTCACTGCCACGCAGCTGTCTTATTTGCAAGGTGTTGAGAAACCACTTTTTTTTTCTCCAAGAGGATGAAAAGATTCTTCTGAAGCCAAAAGGGTCTGCTATCATTTTTGGGCAGCTTGAGCGGTAGAGATGTTATTAGCATAAATTATCTCCCCCACCAAAGAGATACGAACATGCTAGCTCCTTTCTGCTTTTCACACTTAATTGCCCTATTTACTGAACAGTTGCCCATGGACAACAAATGCACACACACTCCGAGATGCATACAGGACAACAGGCAGACACAAGCCAAATAGGGCATGAGTGATACACTGAACTATCTGCCAAACAGCATTAGATACAGTACGGCTGGGGAGGCAGTCAAGGTCCATTCAGACTTCCTGTGGGACTGGAAATCCACAGCAAAATGTTAAAAAACGGTTTCATGACCTTCTTCTCTGAGCCATGTTTGATTTGAAAAAGGTATTTCAAAGGGATTTTAGTGCCAGGTGAATGCACGCTAGCTGCCACAACATGCCTTTAAATATAACAATAAACAATTGTATCCTTTTAAAATACTTGTTGCATCTGACGTTTGTTCATATTCTATTTTAAACTTTTTAATCATCAGCAGTCTTTCTAAAGAGCACAACAGTCTCCTGCTGTAGCAGCTTAAAAAAAGCCTCATTGAAGTGACCCAGTAAGCAAGAGTGTGGTGAATTATAGATGGCTATGCTTAATGGACTCTTAGCTTCTCTTCACCTAGCCCAACAAGCTTAGAGTGACGTTATATAAGCCAAGTATGAGGTGCTTAAGTTTCAGGTTTAATGCATCGTTTTCTGTTTAGCAGTTTCTCTTTTTTTTACCGTCAGGTGTCTGAATAAGCTGGGAGTCGAATGATTAAACAGACTTCACATGTCTGTAAATAGAGATAATAAATGTTCTCGTGGATGAGGTAATTACTTTGGTGTCTCTTGTGGAACAGTGCGAAGGAACAAATCAACTAGATTGACTTCATACATTCGGCCGGCCAGGTCATCTCCATAACCCTGGAGGGCCATACAGGATGTTAATGAGGCTGATTGTATCACAGCCTCCACCCCCTCCCATCTGACCACAGCCGAGCGCCCCCCCCCATCCACCCATCCTGCACCAGCAGAGTAAAAAACCCATTCCTCCAGCCCGAGGGGGTCTGTCGCTATGGTAACGTCCTGAGGCAGTGACCACATGTCAGAGGGAGTCTGGGGGCCGTAAGTGGACCAGAGCTCAGGCATGAGGAGGAGGAAACGATTGGCAATGAGTTTCCCGCTGCTGGTTACAAGTAACCTGAGAGATGTTTCAATCTCAGTGTTTCATCCTGTTTGTCACGATTCACCTTTAACCTGCAGTCAACTTGTTGCTTTCATACTACAATATAACACTTAAACTCATGTGCGATGAACTGGTATGATTTGATCATACATAATTTGCAAATTATGTTCATGTTTAGCAGTAAATGAACCTGAGCACATACAATTTAATTTCACACAGCTGTAAACATGGTGGTCAACGCTTTACGTGCTTACAGGTTATTTCCTCCCATATCAGCAGAGGTGATTAGAGTGCTTTTTCCAGTTTCAATACATAATGCAACATGGTCGGTTTATTAACATAAAACCATTCACTTAATATTTAACACAGTGAGCTATTTAAAAATCTTCTTTAAGGTAATAAAACAAAAAACTAAATGACTAGTTAATTTGTTCTAAATGATAATTTGGATGGAATTAATAATTTAAAGAGCAGTGTTTTGGAAAATTTAGAACTTAATAAGTAAACAGAAAAGCAATTGCTATTTTGATCACTTTTCAAGATAATTCACAAAAAAAAACCCCAACCTTTCTTCTTCCAGGATATTAAATAAAATGATTTGCCAGTTTTCCTTTCTTGTTAGATGTAAACTGAATATTTTGGGGGGTTTGTTTTTTTGGTTGAAAAATATAAGACAACTAAACACATCACATTGGACCCTGGAAGTTTTGATGTGGGAGTTTTTTTGACATTTCACAGAATCAAAGTTAATCATTTAACTCAAGAAATCTTTGTTTATGTGACTGTTAGTCATTTGCAATTGAATTGTTGCCGACCTCTGCAAAGAACACATACACATTTCCAAAAAACTCCTAAAACTTGATGCATTAAAGCAAACATGCCTTGATTATGCTTTAGAAAGAAAAATCTGTGCCTCTTGTTTGATTGAACCTCCCTGCTCATGAATAAACTCTGAAAAATAATTCAACAGCAACAAAGAATTAATTTTTCTCGTGAACAAAGCATGATCTTTGCCACAACCCAAACACATCAACTCTGGAAGTTAATAATAAATTTGAGAGGCTGGATAAGCAAACTATCTTAAAAAAATGGATATAATTAGATAATCAAACAGTTGGACTGTATTATTTTGTGTTAAATATTGCTTTACACAATGATTCAGGAGGGTTTACAAAAACATATATTTTATCACAAAAAAGCACTAACCTCCCCAAAGCTCATTAATTTAGAAAATGACCTTTCTCGTCCTTGTCTCCGCACCATAAGCTTGGCTTGGTGACAGCAATGTGAACTTGTGCTTTAATGTACAATCACATATGTGTGATAAATCCTAACCTCAGTGATTTAACACCTTCCCCTTCTGAAACCTGCTGCATCTGGGCTGTGGGGTCACTGCTGGTGATGGGGATGATTTAGAGCAACCCAGGCAAGGGGACACCACTAAACGTCTGGAAAAATCTATAGATCCATGAGCCACATTCACGCAGTGTTTAGATCAACATGGAAGTGCAAAATATATTTTATCAGTTATAAGATGGGCTTTTCATCTTTGGCAAACAAGCAAAAAAGCTGTTAGACCTTATGAGGATTTCCAGGATGATCTACAAGTGGTCTATAAATCTTTTGGAAACAACAGAAACACGTTGATTCAAGGCTGAATGTGACTTTTAATAATGCAACTCATATGAAATTAATTTTTTAAATCCAAGATTCATCTATTTTAACAGCACTACCTGCATTTGGTAACATATGTAACAATAAAATATATAAGTGGAGAAAATAAAGGAATAAATATCATTTTAATACAGTTAAGTCCACAAAGGGATTTGTTGATTGGAAGAAAACAAAATCACCAATAGTTTTGATAATGAATTGATATTTTTAGATTACTGTCATGTAAATGTGCATTTTGGTTTTTGTCTGTTTTTTTCCATTGTAACTTGAATATCTTTGGAAAAAAACAAAACACAATCAATTAAATATGTCTCCTTAAAGAAAATTTGAATTTTTCCCTTTTTTTAAATAATTTTATTGAATATGCAATCAACAAAAGTGATAATTAAAAAATTATCACCAGTATTTATAATTTCCTTTATGACAGGAAAATTCCACGCCAAAAATAAAACTATTACTGCTTGAACATACAAAAGCCACATAAATGTAGTATAAAAAATAAGGTAGGAATAAACATATAGATCTTCATAAGACATTATGTGTGATATTTGAATGGAAGATGTCATAAAATATCAGTAATTTAATTGCTTTAAGGCCCGTAGACATTGGATACTCAAACAAGTGATGTGACACAAGTGTTTCCTGTTGACTGTGAATCAAACAGGTGCTTCATTTCTGTTTTACTTAAAAAAAAAAAACAAAGTTGCTTTTAGAATTTAGCACAGGATTTTTCTGTGACTATTTCACTTTAATTCATTCTATCAAGAGAACAGTAAATGTTGAGCTCTGGTGAGAAAATAATGTATAATCTAGTATAAAATCCATGGAGTGAGCTGATGAGTCCACACAAATACAAACATACCCAAAGAATATCTGGCCAATTTAGCAAGCACGGATCTAATCCTAGATTTCACCCTAATCAAAAAAAAATGTAATTAATTAATCAGATAATTCACCGCCATGCATGGCAGGACGCACATCTGTGCAGCGGTAATGGGGAGGGAGAGAGACGGGCTGAGCAGTGCAGCATTAGTACTTCCTAGTAGCCCTCGTCAACAGTGCTGGAATCTAGTGCAGCCTTAAAAAAAAAAAAAAAAAAAAGAGGTCCAGCTCTCCAAGACGCTCGATAACCTCTCCTGTACTGTACGTGTGCCCTCAGCATGTGAGTACAGTGCAGTGTGTGGAAGGGACGCCGCAGAGATCTGGGGCTGTTTGAGGTAACAGAGACGACATGAGGGAGGCAGCGCATGTACAAGGCAAACATAAACTGTGCCACTTCATCTGAAAACAATGGGGGACAGGACACTGAGTGTGCTCTCAACCACATCTCCATTGTCTGCCCTCCTCTTTTACTCCTCCTCCGAGCATGGAGCATAAGCGGGGTGGAAGAGGGAGGGGATGTGGAGGAAAAAAAGGGGGGAGCAGCAGTGGGGGCAGTGGGGGTCTGGCTGTGTTCTTTCTCCTCTGTCTGTGTGCGAATGCACAGACGGTTCAGTAGTAATTTGATGTGTGTCCCCGGGGACATTTGATGGATTAAAGCTAAGCAGCTCCATTTCGCAGCACCACCTGATCTTCCACTGCCTGTGCCCCATATAAAGGCTGGCGTGATTGCTGATCTCAGCTAGTCTGACAGTCTCTCTCTCCCTCCTCTCTCTGTCTGTCTCCATCTCTTCTCTTCCTCACTGGTCCCTTAAGCCTGCTGCATCACAGGAGCTATCCAGTGCTGAACAGGATCGCTTTTATTTTTATTTTTTTATTTTTTCTGGGGGAAGCTGGGGGAGCCAGAGAGTATCACACAGCATTGCCGTCAGCCTTGTTCTCCACTGGTTTCCATTTTCTTTCTTATCTTATGTTTTTGGCCGTTGTCTTCACATTAACCGAAAGGATTATCGTCAAGCCAGCTCTGCTCGCGTACTTCCTCAGAGGGTCTTTCATATTCTCTCATGCGTTTTTCTCAGCTCTGTGTTTTTATCCATTGAAACATGCCCCGCTCATTTTTGGTGAAGAAGATCAAGCTTGATGATTTCTCTTCGTCCGGTGTGGCCACCTCCAATCATCATCACCACCTGGACGACTCGTTCACTTTTGCACGCTCCATCACAGACTCGGTGACCAGCCTTGGGGTTCGGCTCAGTGAGAATGGTGAGTTAACATGCCTCCAGTCTGCCCCGCTCTAGTTAAAGATGTGCTAGCACTCTTGCCTGTAGACAGCGCCGGTGCTGATTTCAGCATGCCTGACATTTCCACACTTAGCACAGATGGCATCCTCTTTTGTTTTTCTGTCGGATGAGATTTTTTCTTCCGCTTCAGCCAATAACATGCTCGTAGTGTGTAAATTAGTGTGAGATGTTACATGCAGCCAGCTGATTTTTGCGTCAATATCCTAAATAATCCTCTCCAGAGGCACCCCACCCCCATCACCCTGCTCCCAGACTTTTGTTTTTTGACTCCAGTGAAGGACAGACACAATTCAGGTCACAGCCACGGATTAGCTTATGTAAATAGGGAACAAAACGTGTGTATAATCAGGAGAAGCTCCGGTTACGTATTTGTATGACTGTACCAACCCTGTGTCGGCTGAACACACATAGACTGACTATATCTGGTCATCATGTGGACTAAAAAATTCAT
This sequence comes from Acanthurus tennentii, assembly GCA_029783805.1. Lineage (NCBI taxonomy): Eukaryota > Metazoa > Chordata > Actinopteri > Acanthuriformes > Acanthuridae > Acanthurus > Acanthurus tennentii. Next base: position 21,315,715 of record JAPZDZ010000002.1, read on the forward strand.
GAATATGAGAGATGAGTATCGGATGATACATTTGTCCTTAGCTGTTATTGTCCTTGAGTTCCCATCACGGTCCGATCCTCCCTTGCCCCCCTCTTCCCATCCAAATGGAGCATGCACAGTCTCCCCACCCCCATCGCTCCACTACATCTTTCTCTTCCTTCCGGGCATTTGAAAACTAGCAGGGGTTAGAGTTTCAGCCGTGCAGGCCTATCGTCGCCACAAGAGACATCAACACACTATACAGTACAGCTGGGAGGGAGGTGGAGAGCTGGGCTGAAGGGTTAGCAAAGGGAAGGAGAAAAAGGAGACAAAAATGCTTGGGGCAGCAATGAGGCTCGATCACGTGACAGAGGTTGTACAGTAAACATGAAGAAAGGCACATAGCTGCACTGTGGTCAACACACGGACCGGCCACGGTGCAGCTCCAGTCTGAGCTGAGAGGCGACCTTCACTTTCACGGTCTGCTTGAAGCTCGCCGCTTCCATTTTGTGACCACGTTTAAGAGGGCCATATGTGTGTGTCTTTGTTTTGATTTGTCAGGATATTTTCACTTAGAGAGAGAGAAAGTAAGACTTTGCAGTCCAGAGCTAAATGTTGTGACGATGCCCACCTGTTATTCAACCGCGTCAATAACAAGGCTCAGTGATTTTGAGAGGGATCAGGATTAGTGGAATTAGCGAAAAATGTCTGAACTGGTTTTTAAACTATAATGATTTGCTCCAATAAAAATAACTAGCTAAATAATATGAGAAGAAAATGAAAACATGCACTTTCTATATATTTACAGGCATATTTTTAAGCTTGTAATGAATGTTATTTAGATTTCCTGCTGCAGGATTTGATATTATTATTGGAGAATCTTTTTGAATAATTATTGTCACTCTCTATTGTTCCTGAATCTATTGTTCGACACCGTGAAAAATAAGCATTTTATTTAAAAGAAGAAAAGGACGATAAGACACTACATTGGTGCTGACAAAAGGTGTTTAAATTGAACAAAAGAATGATTCCTTTTCATGCTGAGTCAAAAAAAAAAAAGAGGCAAAATAAAAGAAATTTCAGCGTGGCTGAAATACCTAACATCAGCACTTCTGCCGTGCCAGCAGATTTTCTTTCCCCCCATTGTGGAGACATTTGACTTGAGTGTCTGTCGAACAACAAAGAGGGGTGGCTGAGAGGGTCCATTAATTACACGCTTACTTTGCATTAGAGAAATGAGTCTATGAGCTGTAAAGGCTGATACAGCGAGAGTCCTAAACGATGAGCTCTGTGTTTGACCTTGGGTAATTGAAACATAGTAAACAACTCTGCATACACTGTTACTGTATGCTTTTTGAAAAATAAATAAATAAATCTTTGTAAATCTTTGTCGTACCTAGAGCACAGGTCCTTCAGCTGCGTTAACGACAGCGAATAGTGTGACCGTAAAACAGGTGGATACAGTTATGAATAGTTGCTGAAGCTGCAGCATTGTGTTAAAGCTGTGATTTAATTATACTTGTAAGAATTTAGCTTTAGAAACACTGAACAAATATGGGGTTTTTTTTGTATTTTGTTGCTTTTTTTTTTAAGCGCTCTCTCTGACAAAACATCACCTGTGTAGCTGAAAACGGTGAACACATGCAGTGCAACAAAATAATGTGTGCACACTGCACAGGCCTGGTGTTTCCCTGTCCCCGGGTGCATGGTCATGTTTTTGACAAAGTGGGTGTGTGAGCAGAAACCCTTGGGAATCGAGACACTGTGAGAGAAAGAGCACTTCAAATGATTTCTTAATGGCCTGTTTCTTGAAGGCACTTCAGCCGTGCTCGCTGCTGTAGACAGGCGACCCCTCTTCACAAACAATGTGTGCGATGCCTTGTCTAACATTATCAGGCCTCCAGCGTGCTGTGCTCAATAAACTATTGTTGTGTTTCACTCATACTTGATCTGTTCCTCGCACTGTTTCCATCTTCTCGAGAACTCGACCATTCTAACAGCTGCACTATTTTACATATGATGGCCTATTGATCAGTTCTAAACTTTGAATTTCATTAAAAAGCAGTCAATAACTAATTTCCACTGCTTGCTGCACACAATGCCTAGGAATGGCTTTCACTGTTTCTCTTGAGAAAATTTCAACACGTTTTATATTTGCACTGATGTGTTCAACATATAGAATATCAGCCCAGAAAGTGGAATGTATTTCAGCTCCCAAGATTCACAACATAAGAATATATTGAGTTCTGTTTGGATGCATTTAGCTGCCAGCAAGCCTTTTAGCTCCTCTGGCACTGGGCTGCTTCGGAGGGAAAGGAAAGACATGAATGATGCCAACAAAAATATATCTCTCTGAAATCATGCTCTGTTCAGTTGGGGACATTTAAATCGCTGGTGGTGCTTTGTGCTACGCTGCATCATGCTTAAACCTGCTCGAAGAAGTAGACTGAAATCCTGCAGGATATAAGAGCTATGTACCAAGTTACTCTGATCCAAAATCAAAAAAAGTATTTGTTTGCAGCAAAGAAACTCAAGTGCACAGTGTCAAATTAGAGATGCAACATGTTTTTGGATATATTCTTTAAAACACATAAAAAAATAAACTCCCTTCCAAAAACTTAACCCTGGAGGAACAAGATATTTGTTTAGGTTGAGAGTTGAAACAAAACTCTGCCCTCTAAACTGCCATCTGTTGCAGAGAGTTCATTAATCAAATATGAACAAACCTCAGCCACACGGGGTTGATACATACAGAAAATAAGGTCCAATCAGCTGGACTACTTTATTTACAAGGGTCTTTATTTTGCATCTTCCTATATAGGAGACTTCTTTGATGAACTATTGTCTTCTGCTCATTCTCAATGCAAAACTACAAACCTCCCTAAACACAGCTGAGGGTGTCATGCTTCTCTGCATCACTGCACTATTGTGCGTACGACCTGTGAATTCTGGAAAAATGCAATTAGCTCTGTGCTGCCACTCATGCTTTCACCGTCTTACTGAGGGCAATCATCCAAAATGATAATCATGTAATCACCAGCATGTCACTGTGTCCTTATTCATCACAACCCCTGGCCAACTGTGTTTGCGTGTGTCTCTTACTCAGGCTACATCCAGGATTACATCACACCATCTGTATATCAGGAGGAGAAGAAGATGGAGCACAAGCTGGCTTCGCCAGTGTCAGATCCCCTCTACACCCAGGTGAACAGCGGAGGGGAGTACTGTGACCCTGACCTGAAACACCCCGACAGCCCCCAGTCTGGCATGACAGCCAGCGGCTTCTACAGTGGTGAATCGGAGGCCCTGGCCGAGGGTTACACCATGGATGCCTTCTTCATCTCTGACGGGCGTTCGAGGCGGAAGGGAGACAGCGAGAGTCAAGGAGGGGGCTCAAGAAGCAGCAGTGCCAATGCTGTGGCTCTGGAGAGGGGGGCACCTCGTCACACCTGCAACGAGTGCGGCAAGACTTACGCCACCTCCTCCAACCTCAGCAGACACAAGCAGACGCACCGCAGCCTGGACAGCAAGATGGCCCGAAAGTGTCCCACCTGTAATAAAGTGTATGTGTCCATGCCAGCGTTGGCCATGCACATACTCACCCACGACCTCAAGCACAAATGCGATGTGTGCAGCAAGGCCTTCAGCCGGCCGTGGCTCCTTCAAGGTCACATGCGCTCGCACACGGGGGAGAAGCCCTTTGCCTGCGCACACTGTGGCAAAGCCTTTGCTGACCGTTCAAACCTCCGCGCCCACATGCAAACACACTCTGCCTTCAAGCACTACAGATGCAAGCGCTGCAATAAGACCTTCGCTCTCAAGTCCTACCTGAACAAGCACTATGAGTCAGCTTGCTTCAAGGGCTCTGCAGACGAAGACGACTCTGGATCAGAAAACTAACCACAAGGAAGAAGCAAAATTTGAACCCCAGTTGTAGGTTCACAACCAATAACCCTGTTCACTCTGTCCTCCATGCCTTTTTTCTTCCCTTTTTTTAGAAAGCAATATTTTCACTGAGATTACGTGAAGAAACTTATGGCAAAGACAATTTCAAAAGATGCTGGATTTTTTCCCTGCACAGTAGCTAATCGTCCACAGAAACATACAATCAAACGACCTTCCCCCAAATAGAGACTGTAGATGATAGTTGTACACAAATAAGCAACATGTGCTCCCTCATATGTGGGCACATGTAAACACACACCCACTCACGCAGACATGTGCACACACACGCACACACACAGACACACATCAATGTACGCACGTGCACACACACACACACTTACACACACAATTATATATGAGGCCTGGCATGTGAATTTTTATCAATGACTATAATGATATTGATATCAATAGTAATAATATTTAGATTCCTGATATTTTATAGCAAATAGTAATGAGAAAATGAAAAAAAACATAAAAAAGGACTAACAGTGTTCTTTTGTTTTTTAGAGACAAAATGACCTCTTGTATTTTTATGCTGCTTTTTATTTGCTAAGAATTGAATTCTTTTGCAACTGCCAACATGAACTTTTTATGAAAATGTGAACTATGACAGTATTTGCAAAAAAAAGGGAGATCGTTTTAAAAAGGTAAAAAGACAAACCCCTTTTTCCACACCAATGTTTCAATTTAACGGATGTTATTTTTCTATTTGATTTTTCTAAATTTATTTTTTTGTGCTTATTATCCCTTGTTGATCAAAAGCATCTTTGTAACTGTGGGTATTTAAAAAAAAAAAGAGGCAAATTTAAATAAGCTATAGACCATAGGTCATTCAATTCAATTCTGCAAGAGCAGTGATTTTTAAAATGTTTAACAGGCCTGTTGAACAGGTTTTCACACACTCTGTCTGATCAAATTCATAGTCTCACCCTGATGTACAGACTTGGACAAAAACACTGGGAGCCAGACCAAATGATCTATTGTTATAAGTGCCATGTGCTGTTGACTTCTATAGCAATGAAAACTCGTTGTTCTTCCTCCACCATGGTGGCTTGCATAAACTCTGCTGCCTTTATGGTGCATCGTCCCGTCTTAAAGAGCAATCTTCGCCCATTGTTTTGAGGTGCTCCCCCTCCACCAGTGTTACCTCAGAGTGAAGGTATGGACTCACACACCCTCAGTTACAAAGTGACAGTCAAAATATTCTGTTTGTCTGTTTTATATGTCGCTCAAAGCTCCGCCCACGGTTTAGATGCATACCATCTATTTATCATGTAAATACTTTATTTATCTACCTATTTATCTATTTATTTATTGACCTTATTTTGTGTATTTATTGAAGACTTGCTTATTTGTTATTTATCACGTATTTATTTATTGTTTATAATTTAAAAAAATGAACATCCATTGACCTTGTAAGATGCTGCTGATCTTCAAAGAAAATGTTTATATGCATGAAAACTGTAGAGAGTCCATGGGACTTAGTTTTTTAAAGAGGAACAATGTACAGTATCAGTGTTAGGTGACTCCAAAAGGAATGAATGCAGAATTACTTTTGTTTCCGTGGCAATAACTTTACTGACACAGCAATTGACATGTATAACAATCACAGCTGTCCTGTTTTCAGTCGATTTAGGGCAATAAAAAGAAACGATGAAAAACGAAACACTAAAATATTCTCCATCTTTTCCAAAAGTCCACCACCTCCTTTTGACTGGAGATTTTTGGCCCTTTTTGTCTTTAAATCTCAGGCAATAAATAATTTCCCATAAATGGTCAACATTGATATGCATGTATACATCGCCATGGAAATGTATTACAATCCATTTGTTAAAATTAGAGAGTTAAATAATGTAGGTGTAATCTAGCTACATCAAGGCTTCAAAGGTGCAAAAGCAATAATAATAGTGATGCAGTAATTATGTGCAACACACAATCCTTCGTACAGTGAGTCCAAAACTGCTGCAAATCATAATTCGACTGAAAGAAGGCTGCTCTTCAATAAGAATATTTTTTAATGTCTTCTTTGTTTTTTAAAAGCAACCAGGTGAAAAAAAAAATCTCTTCTGGCAGCTGAAGGGCAGGTATGATTTGACTGAATTGCAAGAAGGCGATGTATTACACAGCAGGATTACGATAATTCTCATTTAGGTCGCTGACATTATAAAGCATTTAATATCGTCACTACTGCTTCCAAATTATTCTGCACGAGTTCAAACAGCCAAGCAAATCTCTGAGGTGTCGAAGGACAGGATCCTCCTGGGACAACATGAGGATGGAGGGATACGTATAAACGAGCACTAATGGAAATGATCTTGATGTGAACTGGTTTTGCAGAGAAAGTTTTCAAGATTGTTGTAATAAAACGGTGCTCTGTAATGCACTTCTAACTCCCCCCCATCATTTGTCCCTCCCCTCCACTCCCCTGCCAGCCGTCCTCATCCCATCCCAACTGCCTCTAAACAGACGCACTGAGGATGAGATGTGCTGAAGTGGGATTGGCGGAGGGTGGCGGAGTGTGGGAGGATAACAGGTGTTTGCAGACAGACTGCAGATAGGGAGCGTAATTGAGTCGGTGAGCGACCTCCAAGGGGAAGGTCAAGCACCAGCAGGCAAATGCACTGTCAGCTATTTGCATATTCCAAATGGATGACACGATTGCAGTAATGCTGAGCTCGCCCTTAGAAAAAAAAAACACAATGAAAAAACACAAAACTGTGAAGAAAGAGAGAAAAAGAGGAGTTTATATTCTGTCTATCCATCCTCTCCTCCCTGTTTCACCATCATACTGTCGATGGTCGTCTAAGTGCTACAGCTGAATCACTGCATGAGAGGATCCAAACCACCTGTCTCCTGATTAACGTGCAGAACACACAGTTTGGCACGTCCCTTGATTATTGAACTAATGCAGAAATCATTACTTCCAATGGATTCTTTTTTTTTTATATGTTTACCACTTTACTGTGTAACGGATATAGGAAGCATTTCCCAAACCTAGGGAGTATGTTTTAATAGGGCAGATAAAAGCAATGAGATCATTAAAACCATCGATTGGAAACGTACTGTAGGCTTGTATCTAAAACTGGCAGCATTACAGATCGGAGGAAGTATTAGTTAGAGGAAGGGAGGCACAGTTTCATTCTAAACTTTTGAATTTAGATGTAGGGAAACATTGTTCCTCTTTGATACTTTTGTAAATATGTTTGTAAATATATCACAGCAATAATATGACAATGCATGTCGACATTTAATTGCTCTTTTTCTATTCATGTAGTCTTTTTTTAATTAAAAAAAAGACAAATACAGGTACCAATTGCAGTCTGGGTGGCCATGTGAATCAGGGAGTGTCTTGATTAAAAAGCTATCTGTTGTAAGTTACACACAAAAACTTCAAACTCTGTGTATTCTCAAAGATTTGATCATGTTCTGTATGATTTTTTTTTCCTTTTTCCTTTTTATTTTTTTTATTTTTTTGCTGTTCTTTTATTTATGTGCCCGGCTTGGCTGCGCAATGAAAAAGTGCCAAAAAGTATGATTTCCATGACAAAAGCCTTCAACATATGGTTGGCTGCTTGAAACCTTCCATATGGTCCTCAAAGAAAAAAAAAACTGATTAAGATTTTCCACTTTCTTCTTCTTCTTCTTCCTCTCTCTCTCTCTCTTAATCTCTCTGTTCCAGCTGAGTATGAAGAAACTTAAGCCATGATTGCTGAGGGGTGTTTTGATTTATCTTGTTCTGCTACAATTAATAATGATGACAACAATAGCAATGATAACGTTAATAAAAACAATAGCACAAGGAACCTACAAGTCCACTCCTTTCTTTTAAAAATATAAAATTTGATTTTGTTAAATGAGAAAAGGTTATTTTGTTTTTTTTTATTTTTATCACTGAGAAAGCACACACACACACACACACACACACACACAAAAACTGTGCAGGTGTTTGTGTACAGGCCAACCCCGTTCATTTAATTTAACATACACAAGTTTTTATATCTTTCTTACACCTTTTTCTCATATCTTTGTAATCTGAAATACACTAAGAAAAATGGTGAATCTGAAATCTGTTTGAAACAGCCCTTAGTCAACATGAACACAGTGAGTAATTATAGTTATGACTATGATGTGCCATCAGCTGTAGCCAACTCTGTCAATGTTTGATCAATATTATGAGCTTTTCCTGTCAATTTACTAACTTTTAATTTCACCGCTACAAGGCACAAAAATGCCAATATCCTTTGTTTTTTCACAGCAGCTGAGAACAGGAAAGAGTCAGAGGACCTGACAACACCAATAGAGCTTTGAATAAGAGTTTCTGAGATGTCGGCGTTATCAAAAGCAGTGGCATCTGTTCCACCACTATTAAGCCCTTCCTGGTCATTAAATTTTAATGGAACATTGATTTTATGCTGGAACTACTCTTTCTGAGTGACTCAAAAGCCAGAGAAAAATATGGAACAAAATAAAAATGAATCATGACAGCGGGCAGGGATTATTATTCTGGGGCTTTTCTTGATTGGTTTCCAGGGAATATACAACACTTGAATTCAATCGCTTCTGTCCTTCGGTGTCCTCCAGCAGCACAGCAGCAGTATAATGAGACAGCAGGCAGAGCAGAGCAGGGACTCAGAAACAAGACACTTTGCTGCACTCTCCATCTCTTCAGTGTGGGAAAGCAGTGATTGCCTTTGCAGTTGTTACATGGAATTATGCTATTATGTGTTGCTGAAGGTAAACAAATAACTAAATTAAATGCCATATGACACGTTTACAACCAAATGTTGAGCCTCAACAGCTCCCAAGGCTGCAGATCAGGATGTTGCAGACCGCACATCAACATTCATGTGCGGTACTCACTCAAACTTTACCCTGGCAGATGTCGTCCCTTATAGATTTTATGATGAAAGTAAATAACTGATTTCATTACATGGCAAAGGACTATAAAATGGGGACGCATGCAATCCAATTACACCACCAGCAGTTGTGTTGTGTTCTGCAGCAATGAGTGATCAGCACAGGTATGGGGACAGTGATTTTTCATAGACAGCCATGCACGCTCATAGCATATGAGGTAAATTATTGAAAACAACCTGAAAAATTGAGCGAGCTGCACTACAAACTTCAAAGATATTGACCTGAGAACATCATCCCTCGAGTAACTCTAAGAGAAAATATAACTCCTGATGAAGTCAGGGGGTTGCATTAGGTTACTGCACAGATTTACCTACAGCAGTAGATACTGGAGACAGAAACACGATATGTTTGAATATCTGGTTATGCTGATTTACACTGTATCCATGACAAATTATCTCTAAAGATGATGCACAAAAGAAAAACTACATTCGTGGTATGCTGTGCATTTAAAGTCATTAGTGAAAAATTATTTTAGTTGCAAATGGTGTCTTTTGAATTCTTACATACAACAAAGAAGTCATTTTGGAGTTGACATGATTAGGCAGATAAATGACCAGGCGATCAACAAACTCTGTGGTTCCCTCCAGCTAATAAAATGCAAATAAATAATAATACATGTGATAGTAAACTGATTATCATTGAGGCTTTGGACTGAAGAACTTACAGATATCACTCCAGAATTTAGCATTTTCCACAGTTAACTCAAATTTAATCAATTATTGGAGAAATAAAACTGTAAATTTGTCAATGATGATAACAGCACCTGCTTGCTGCAGCCCTACAGTGTTTATTCAAATTTTGATCAGCTACAACGCACAAAGAATGAATTCTGTTGCTAAAAACGAAGCTGAACTAAAACAAGTACTCAATGAACCAATTAGTCTGTCTACAGATGATTAACCTGCAACAATTTAGCTAATTAATAATTCATGTCAGTTG
>JAPZDZ010000002.1:21344328-21355882 GCA_029783805.1 Acanthurus tennentii
GATGCAGCTCTGCAGCCTCATTTCCCTCACAAAGACAGGAATCATTACAGCTAGTTAACATAAGAACAAATGTTTTAAACTGTTCAAATGGCAGAGAAAATCACAAGGACTATCGAAGAGCTCAACCCTATATATTACATATATTTATTACATTTAAGATGTTTTATTAAATGAAAGAAAAGGATATCAATTTGCCAATTTATTAAATAATCCAAGATGGCCACCGGGGGACAGCAGAAATAAGCTGTAGACACAACACTGACATATTATCAGCTTTTAAAGTCGACATGTTGAACTTGTTTTGTCTGTAATTGTTTCATGCTGAGCAGAGAGTGCACAGTAAGTTTTTAGTTGTGCTAACAGTTTGACCTTGACAACAACTGCATAAGTGACTGTAAATAAAGGATGCTATCACAGCATGAGGAAACACGGTAGTAAAAGTCTTTAGTTTATGAACAGTTCCTATAAAATGAATGACCTGACCTTTTTGTTCTTGTTTTTTTTTTTTTTTTTTTGCTATTTTACAAAATGTTAGCATGCTAACATGTGAACTAAGATGGGACAATGGCCAGAATTACATCTACTGAGCAGTGTGTTAGCATGTTAGCACATTAGCACCACTGAGCCAAAAAACCCCCTCAAAATGCAGCGTGAGTGGGCGTCAAGGCTTTTTTTGTTTGTTTTGTTTTGTTTTGTTTTGTTTTGTTTTGTTTTGTTTTGTTTTGGTTGGTTTGTTTTGGTTTGGTTTGGTTTTTTTATCTGAGTGACACCAGGAAACTGTAACAAACACTGTATTTCTTTTTAAGGTTAAATGCTTTTGATTCTAATGTTGACAGAAAGCTCATCTTCTAATTTAACAGTAATAATATCCTCTCCTGCACTTCCTCACTGGTCAGAGGGGGAATTTAAATGTGCAGAACAAAGCTCAAATGGAGCACAAGTGAAATCAGCGGTGACTAACAGCCTTCTTTGTCAGACATTTGTAGCCGATTAATCATACAGAAAGTCATCATAACAAATCTGAACCATCATCTCCTTTAGGAATGTGACTTCCTGCCAGAGAGTCAGAGGATTATTTGTCCCACATGTAATAAATCCTCCTGATTCTAATATACCATATTCCTATTGTCACAATTTGCTGTTTTTAATCACATTTACCCTTTAATGCATTGTATTGCATGAGTAGCAACAGCATTTTTACCGTCTTTGATTTCATTATAATGTTGTTAAGTGTTTAAAGTTTATGTTTTCGTGTTTCCTTGCAGCAAAACAAATTTCTTTCGTGATACATTAAAGATCTTATGTGAATTAAACTGAACTTAAAAAAAGATTTAATTTGTTTGGTGTTCAGTTTATAATTTTTACACATTGGACTTTTCAATTAGTATTTAAGCAAATTTCTCCCCTGACAAAAAAGAAACTCGGGGTAAAACTTGAAAAAAAGAATCACCTCAAAATATCATCTATCAGCCTCTGCAGCACTGAAACATTGATACTGTTACGGTCCATCAAAGAGCAATATATCTGTCAAACCCCAGTAAACATGCACAGTCTTCATGGGAAAGTCTGCATGTACAGGACCTGTGGGAGAGACGGCGGAACCATTGGGATGTTTCATTTCAGCAAACAGAGCAAACAGTCAGAGGATTTCCTCAATCAGAGGCGAATGAGTGTGCAGTGAACAACCTCGCTGACAGAAACATGGAGACCAACGCTAGCAGCTGGGCGTGCTAACAACCTCTGGGATTTACTGTGGCGTGCAACACCCTTTAACTGCAGCGCTCACAGCCACAATCAAACACATACATTGCACACATCCCACGTGCACTCACCCACATTTACACCAATGATTAAACCTGCAGAGAATCACAACTTTTGATAAATCGGACAAACTTCAGCAGTCTTTGTCACTGAATTTAAAAAAAAAACACACTATTTCTTTATAACACATAGTTTATATAACCGTGAAATCCCCTTGTGCTTGATTAAGATGATTTACAAAATGCAGCGCTGGAGTTTCAGAACATCTGCGGTGACCGACACGTGAAAGATATTTCAGAAATGTGGAGTATCATGCTTTGCTATTTATTTCTCATGCTGAGATTACCTCCTGTCACACATCTAAAGCCGCTCACAGCTGCAGTCACTGGTGCCCAATAGGAAGCAGACAAAAACAAATTCTCATTTCCACTGATGATCTGTGCTACAATCAGAAGTTTTCTGGGTCCCTGCTCTCGCTGTGCCAGCTGCTGCTAAATGAGGCATTGTTTGATGCAGATGGTGGAATCCAAAGACCTCACTCTTCCCCTTTCCATAAAGCCAGACCGCTATTAATAACCATATATCAACCTCCTTTGTCAACAAGAGCGACACATACAAATAATATGTTTGAAGGGAGACAATGGGGAGTTCCCTGTGATGAAAACAACAGGATGAGCTAGCCTCATAAGTGTGTGCGTGTGTGTGTGTGTGAGCTTCCAGTCAGTAACATCCCGTCTCAGCAAATCCAGGACATTTGTGAACCTCTTGCACCAAAAGTAGAGTCAAGAAGTTTCGGTTTACATCTATTTCATGTGCAATATTTAAAATACATCCTGACCTGCTCAGAAACCTGCGTAGAGTCTCACACTTCTTTATTACACTCTACTCTGTCTCATCTTTGTTTGTACTTGCTGCATTTTTCTTTTTATCATATTACATATCACATATACAGTATTCACACGTCACTGTCTTCTAGTGCCTGGTTGTGTTATTGCTTTTTTAAAAAATTGTTTGTTTTTTTGGGTCTCTAGTTGAAATTATGTATCACAGCGTGCATAGTTGCACCTGAAACCACGCCCAACAGTGATGTCACAGTGTGCTGACACACCTTGATGCACATTTCTACATCAGAAACAGCTTCTAAACACTCCCACCACCACCTTTAGCGTTTGCATTAAGGAGGACCCATGTGTGGCCATTTTTGTATCTTTCCTTCAATCTGACATTCATACAGTGATCACCCAGCTGTGCAGAGATTAAAAAAAGGATCATGCATTTAAACTTCTCTCTCTCAGGCTTTCTATATTTAACTCTTAATTCAACTATTGTCTGTCACTTGAAGGATGTTATCTGGGAGAGACAGTCTGAAAGTGTGATTAAATTATTCCCATAATGACACAAGGCTGCATCCCGTCTGTCTCTGCTCTGTGATGACGAGATTTCCACAACGCCCTCGAATGTGGCCATTCAGACGGCAGGTTAGAGAAAACAGTTCAATTCGAGGATAAGCAGAAAGTTTAACCACTGGAGGTCAGTAAAAATCTAGATTTTTAAGACATCATGGGGCGGAAATCCAAGAATTTAGCACAGTACTTCCATGAGTCAGGGAGACTCAAAGGGGACAGATTTAAAGAGCCATCAAATATGAAGCCGCAGAGGCTGAGATATCCTGATTTTTTCATTTTAGTTATGTTTCAAAACATCAAAATATTGGATCTCTATGCATCTTATCTTGGAATTCTTCCTTAGACTCTCATTTAACATCCCACTTAAAAAACAACATCTCTGTTAAAATTTTACGCTTTGAGTGAAACCAGATGACAAAATCTGAACCACACAAGACTTTAAACTGTTTTACAGGCTAAGTGTGCTTTCTGTGACATGACATGGTGTAAAAAAAAAAAAAATTGTATTAAAAAACTGCCCCTTAAAGTTCCTCTTTACGCCTTCCTCGAAACAAAACCTGAGCTGAACTGAACTGCAGGTGTTCAAGGTTTTTTTTTATATCCTTATGAAAAACTTTATTATTGTGGGTTACAGAAATATAACACAGTAATGATCAGTAGTGGAGGAAGTATTCAGAGACATTACTTTAATCTAAGTACTCATATCAAACTGAAAAAGTATCACAAATAAAAGACCTGCATGGAAAATGTACTTAATGCAGAAAAATCCCACCTGTGACTGTTAAACTCTTTTGTAATATTTCATCAGAATATAATGTTTTGTGCATTAAATTCAGGATTGTATTGCTTTACCTATTTTGTATGGGAGTAATAAAACAGCACAATGTAGAACAACAATTAAAGAACGGTGGATTAATCTGCTGATTATTTTCTCCACTAACTGTGTTTAAAAAATCATATTTGATTAATTCTTCATATATTTGTATGAATTATAATTTGTACAAAAGCAACCAAAGTTGTCAATAAACTGCAGTGGGGTGAAAATAAAACACTTCCTCCTGACTCCACCACACGGTGGCACTCACTCACTTGTCATACACACCCTGACCTTATTCAATTGAAAACTCAAATGAACAGCCATATAACAGGAAGCATTTCGGTTTCAGGTGAAATGAGAATAGAGACGCCACAAACATCTACAGATCTACAACCCGGTCACAGATGCAGCGTAAAAAATGTCTGGATGGGTTTTGTTTATAAAAGTAAGTCTGACTTTTACTCATTTGTTGTTTATGTTTATTGATAATATCCTACTAGATGAGCAAATGTAGTCCAGTGTATTTATGTTGTGTGCGATAACAGTTAATATTTTTGCTCTCTGAATGTGTTTTTGACGTCTCAGCTGCTGTTGGTGCATCACACAACCCAGAGTTTTACAAAAACTCGCACAAACTGTTATGAAGATGTGTCTCTGGAGTGTCCACGTGGGGACTCTGGCAGCATGGAATTCCTCTCACTGTCTTGGTACAAGGTCAGAGAACCATTTCAGGCTTTTTGCCAAGTTGATGCTATGAAACCAAGTTTGTTACTTTTATCCATCAGTGACTTTGACTTCATCTGATAAGGATGTATGTTATGACTCTTTGGTTGTCACTTTGAGCAGCTTGACAGGAAAAACAAACCACAGGGAATTATCAGAAGAATAAATGAGAAGACACAGAACTACAACTTCAGTCGGTCAGCAACATTCGGAAAAAACTTCAGTCTGTTGCTCCAAAAAGTGACACCTGAAGATTCAGGCAGCTACCAGTGCTCCATCAGTGCGAACGTAGGGGGGCAAAATCAGGATCACAAAGTGGACCTGATCGTAAATGGTGAATTTTTTTTTTCTACAATACTTGGCATAACGTGATGCTTTACTGACCCAGGGAATATGAACTGAACAACACATATATCTCAAAACTTTATTTACACGTTATATTTAAAATATCTTTTCTTTAACTTTTTTACTTGCTGGATGCTGTAGCAAATGCTCTTTGCTATATATTATTCTTAAAATATTCCAATATGATTAAAATTAAATGTTAAACACATGACAAATACTTAAAGATTAAAATTGCATTGATTGTTCAGAGGTTTATAAGATACAAAGAAGTTGATAACTTCATTATCTTAACCTGTGTTTATCCGTTAGCTTGACTGACTAAACCTGAGTGTTTTTCAGTTCATATATAGAAAAGATTTCTCACTGGAATTTTTCCTTTTTGACCTCATTTTGACAGTTAGAAACTGTGCTGAACCACATCAGAGAGCAGGAAACACACTTTCATTCAACAAGTCAAACACACAATATTTTCCTTTCCACACTGCCATTTAAAAGTGTTTTCCATGCCTGTATTCTGTTTCATACCAACTGTTATAACTGTAACGGATTTCTTTAGATCTGGACTGAGATATCTGTTTGATGCACTTTGATTTCTCTTATTTTTGTCTTTTATTTTATCTCACTACAGCATGTGTGACCAAAGCTAACCTGACGACACCAACAAATGTGTTGAACACGACTCAGCCTGACCTGCTCTGTCACAAACAAGTTGAGGACCTGCCAGTCATGTGGACTGTTATAGGATATGTTGCAGTGGGCCTCAGCAAAATCATTTTATCCCTTATCAGCATTTGGGTAAATAAACACTGTTTATCTGCATGCACTACATAGGATTATAACTCCAGGTTATGAAGAAACAAAGTCTCTTGGTAGTTTTTTTTAAATGGTAACTAAATATATCAGTTATGTTCATTTTTTTGTTCATATTTTTTATGAAAGTCAGCATGTACCTATTTCGGCATGTCCGCACCACATTCAATCACTAAATGATGCCCTCCGCTTATGAACTGTCCCAGAATTGAATTATTTTTCAAAATTCAACCCATACATGTACAAATAGTGAAATTTAATCTATATAAAAGCATGTGGATCCATTTAGGTAATGACTGTGGTCATGCTCTAAACAGAAACAATGTTGACTGTTTGTTGGAAGCAAAATCAACAAAACAAACGAAACAGCTGTCTCCTGTTTACAAATCGAAACACTAATCCTTCTTCCTTTGTAGCTCTATAACAATGTTGCTCTATCACCTTATTTTGGGGGGAGGAGAAACTGACCAAAAAAGAAACAAAAATCTAGAAGCAGCCCTTTGTGGGGACGTCTATAGTCAAAATTAGATAGGGCCTAAAATGGAGCCCTGAGGAACACCACAAGAGACAGGTTCAACCAAACAAAGAGTTTTCAACCCTTATAAAGACTCATCCATCTCTCTTTTAAGAAGCAGATAACTTTAAAATTTAATTGCCTTTTTTTTTTACCAGTCATATGTTTGAGAAGGTTGATTAAATAGTCAATCATGCCAAAGAGAGCTGAGATTTATATTTTACCATCTTTAATAACTTTAAAGACCACAGAGCAGACAAAACAGCCAGTACACATTAGGTTGGCTAATGATTCAGCTGGAAAAAAAACTCAGCAACTGCATCTGTAAAAAGTAAAAAAGTAAAGCCCCTAAAAGAAGTAATGGGACTACTGTAAGAGGAAATGGGGCCTCAAAGCAGGAGTCGTTCGCCTAGAGCCTTTCTATGTCTAAATTTCCTCATGTAACAGGAAGCATTTTTCATCTAAAGATAAGATAAGATAGTTTTACAGGAACATGTATGAATATGTAAGCTATCGCAAAGAAATCCCTGTGTTGACAGATTACTATGTGTAAAAACCAGCATGACAAAATGAATTTCAGAAACTGTTTTGTTTTGTTTTGTCATCTGAGGCACTCATGACCAGATTTTTGTGTGTGTCCAGTTGAAATTGGAAAAAAAACACAATTCTGCTGTTAAACGTATGTGCTGCCGCTGCTGCTCTTACACGCTAATGATAAGACTGAAACTGACTTAGATGTTTTGTGCTCATGTACTCTTTTCTCTCAAATCCAAAATCTGAATCCACTTTATTTATACAGCACATTTAGCAGGACATAGTGCACCTCAGTGCTGCACATATGTATAAAATTCAGTTGAACCCTGTGGCCAGAAAATGCTATAAATTACATTAAAAGGACTAAATAAATTCTAAATGAAAAACATTATAAACCTATTTACTTGTTAAACATACAAACAGCTGCAACCTGACATATAACACTAATTTTCCTGAAGTTTAAGTGACAAAGTCCTCCATTGGACACACTGTAGCGGCTATAATGGGAGCAAAGCAGGAATCATGGTGACCTTCATGTGGAACTTCAAAACTAGAGACCAAAGACAACAAAGACAACAAAGGTCCCCTAACCTTAACAAAGCATTTATTTGAACCAAAAACATGATATTTCCCTGAATGTGTCTGAAACTAACAGATCCCTGACCACATCATTGTTACATTATGAATCATTATAACTTATTTTCACTGATTTATCTGTCAACAATGATTTATAACAGTTTCAAAAGCCAATAACAAGTGAGCTTGTTCCTTTTGGTAAATTTATGTCAAATCAGATACTGTTGCTCACGCTGTGTCTTCTGTAAAGTTAAGACAGATTGTGGGCGAACAACTCCTACTCTTAGAGAACCATTTCCTCCACCTTTGAGGTTTTTTATTTTTACGTACAAAGAAGACAAGCCCCTTTCCAGCGAAATAAGTCATCAGTGCTTTTTTCTCTCTTCCTCTGGTCTCTCAGGTTATTCGAGCTGTTGGCATCAGGTCTTCGAGACAACGGCAACACCGTTGGTGAAGCTGACTTTGACACAGATCATCTACACGCACAGACAAATCTTCTTCACCGCAATTTACATTGATCTTGTTTCTACATGTTTCTACTTGTTTTTGAGATATTTTGTATCATTTCAGTCAGCCTCAATTGCAGAAAGTGAATCACTGCCCTTTTTTTTATTATCATGAAAGAGGTCATGTTAACCAGAAAACAGAAACAGGCTTGTTAAAAGGAAAAACAAACCACCGTGTGCATGTATGTGTGTGTGAATGTGTGTGTGTGTGTGTGTGTGTGAATGTGTGTCCGGTGTGTGTTTGGGTGTGTGTGTGCACAATGATTTCTGCACATACCCGCAATGCTTAGGATGTAAACACCACATTATAGGCTGTGTAACAGATAAATTGTGACATCTAACCTACTATAATAATGCAAAAACAAATTTATATGTTCCAACATTGTACTGTGATTTAAAATACTGACATGTACTAACAAAGTATAGATAAAAGTCTGGCAAATTATATATAATTAATTGTATGTATTTTCTGTAGTAAATGCAAAATTATAAATATACTTGACAACTATTAGCAACAGTTTCACTCTGCTTGTGGTTTTCATAACCACATTATATTTTTAGTTCCTGTCATAAATAAAGTTTCAGCATGTTAAGTCTGTATGGACTTTCCCTGGTTCAGATACAGCAGCTTTTACCCTGCAGACACCTGGAGAAAAACCCACCGTTCATCACTGTGGAGTGAAAATCCACCACCGAGTTATTCCCCTCCTGGTTTACAAAAGCCAGAGCAATACAGGAAATACATTAAATGGATCACTGGCTTTTGAAAATATTGATTGAGGTCATGAGAGGACTCATTGAGAGCAGCTCAGCAGGAGCCGTGTGGAGTAAAATGTGCACAGATCTCCACCTGCTGGCACTTCCTCAGATTACAACACTCACCACTGTGGAAAGTGAGAAATCGACTAAAATTCATCAAGATTTGTTTAAAAAAATGCAACTGCTTTAAAACAGATTTTAGGGGATTTAAGATTTCTCTGACATGAGCAAGGGTGCAGAGACAAATTTGCATGATTTATGCTGCAAGCAGGTGAGAAAAACTTGTCATGCTCATCAAGTTAATGTCAGTCACATCTAAAATATGTCTTTATTGTTCTTAGTACAGTGAGAAAAGCACCCTCTTTTTATCCTGTGTGTAAACTGTAGCTGCTTTTACAAAATTTGACATGTAGGATGATCAGGAAGCATCTTTGAATGCTCTCCGTGTTAGAGCCCATGTCTTGGCAATAAGACCTCCACAAGCATTTGTTGACATCTGTTGAACTTTAAACACTTTTTAAAAACCTTGTCACCATCAGCCATCTTCCTTTTCTTCTTGCTTCTCCACAAAAGTGATGAATCAAACCTAATTACCCTCCTGTTGTTTTATTTATTTTGTGTCTTAACAGAACAAAGCCCAAATCCTCCCATTTTTTTAGTGTATCATGAAGTATCAGAGTCACCATGTGTGCAGCTTAAATATTCACCCCTGTGTCTGCAGAAAAAAATTTAACAAAGGTGTTGGGATCTTAAAGATAAAAAGGAAAAGGTCAGCATTTAACAATGTTTAAAATCACTTTAGAGTCCTTGAGCCTTTACAAGCTCTGCTGTGTCCAACTCGTCCTAACCTTTACAGATTATTATTATCATTAGGCTGTTGATGTACAGGCGTCCCAGAGATCTTTAGCTCAAAACTGTCTTTTCAACAGTAAAAGCTTTTGTTGCTTTCATGATTCTTCATTTATATCCTTTAGCACGATTCCTTTCATCTCTAAAGTGCCTCACACACTGGGTTCATATTCTTTTCACTTGTATTGAGATAATAAACCTTTAGCCCTCAGGCTGTGTTCAAGATTAATATAAGACGCACAAAGGCACAGTGGTTAGGGCTGCACCTTTGTAGCATTTATTGTGATTATGAAATCATGTTCAGGGTGAGAAAGAACATAAAGAGCTGCTGCTGTGATGAGCAGCTGTAGAGACACAATTACTTTTTCGAACAGGAAGCCAAAATTAGAGGAATATGAGGAAGGAAATTTCTCTAAAATTTCAACCCTGAATTACAAAGTTTGACAAAAATAAAGATAATAAAAGTGAATTTGCAGTTGGATGCAAAAACATGTCACTTCCTGTTACAAAAAAATTAAAAACCAGTAGAAGAAAAAGATTAAATACAATTCTGTGCACCCAAACCATCTCTTTTTTTAGTTTTGTTTATAGATTTGTTTGGTTGCTGCTTTTATGTACACAGTAAAGATTGGGTTGTATTATATTTCATGTCACTTTAAAATATTTTTTTATTTCATTAAAAAACCAGCATGACAAAATGAATTTCAGTATCAAATGAAGTTCCATTAATTGACAAACTTTTGTTTTGTCATTTGAAGTGCTCAAAACCAGATTTTTGTGTGTGTCTAGTTGAAATTGGATTCCTGCCAACTTCAAGCTTTTTGAAACTAAAAAAGCAGCTAAAAAACACAATTCTGCTCTTAAACGTATGTGCTGTCGCTGCTGCTCTTACACGCTGATGATAAGACTGAAATGACTTTGATGTTTTGTGCCCATGTACTCAAATCTTTTCACTCAAATCCAAAATCTGAATCCACTTTAATCATACAGCACATTTAGCAGGACATAGTGCACCTCAGTGCTGCACACATATATAAAATTCAGTTGAACCCTGTAGCCAGAAAACGCTATAAGATACATGAAAAGGACTAAATAAATTCTAAATGAAAAACATTATAAACCTATTTACTTGTGTTAAACATGCAAACAGTTGCAACCTGACATTCAACAATAATTGTCCTGAAGTTTAAGTGATAAAGTCTTTTATTAGACACACTGCAGCAGCTATAAAGAGAGCGAAGAAGGAATCATGGTGACCTTCATGTGGAACTTCAAAACTAGAGACCAAAGACAACAAAGACAACAAAGGTCCCCTAACCTTAACAAAGCATTTATTTTAACCAAAAACATGATATTTCCCTGAATGTGTCTGAAACTAACCAATCCCTGACCACATCATTGTAACATTATGAATCATTATAACTGATTTTCACTGATTCATGTGTCAACAATGATTTATAACAGTTTTAAGGTGGAGGGAATGGTACCTTAGAGCAAGAGTTACTTTGCCCACAGCCTGTCTTAACTTTACAGCTGACACAGTGTGAGAAACAGTATCTGATTGGACATAAAGCCACTGAAGCCACTTTGTTTCAGATACTGTTTCTCATGCTGCGTCTTCTGTAAAGTTAAGACAGACTGTGGGCGAACAACTCCTGCTCTTTGGTACCATTTCCTCCACCTTTGAGGTTTTTTATTTTTATGTACAAGGAAGACAAGCCCCTTTCCAGCGAAATAAGTCATCAGTGCTGTTTTCTCTCTTCCTCTGGTCTCTCAGGTTATTCGAGGTGTTGGCATCAGGTCTTGAGACAACACCGGTAGTGTAGCTGACTCTGACACAGATCATGTACACGCACAAAGGCACAGTGGTTAAGGCCGCACCTTTGTAGCATTTATTGTGATTATGAAATCATGTTCAGGGTGAGAAAGAACATAAAGAGCTGCTGCTGTGATG
>JAPZDZ010000002.1:21417596-21431170 GCA_029783805.1 Acanthurus tennentii
TGTAGCACTTTTCAAAACACAGTTACAGGATGCTTTGCAAGTAAAGTGAAAAACACTGAAATTTCAGACAACATAGATGAAAATCTCAGGAGCCAGAGGAACAGAACTCAGTTCCTGTATGATAGTTTCATCATCTGTCAAATTTGCCTAATCTTCTGGGTGATTCAGCTGCAGTGGATAAAGAAATGTGCAAAATGAACTTTAGTTCCTCAGTTTAGTTCCTTAAGTAGTTCTTGGTACTGTTTGGTCAAAAAAATAATTGTTTGTATTCCCTGATATTCTTTTTTTAGCTCATGTTGCATGTTTACCAAAGCTGTGTATTCGTTTTAGCATTTTATAGGTTTTATTTCATCATCAGTGAGTCAAAGGGCAGTTTTATTACCTTCGCCCTTCCCAATGACACTGGGACACAGCTTTTGCATTGTAAAAAGCTATTACACATGTTGAACTTATTCTGCCCTTTTGCAGAGCCTGTTACATAAGTGTGAAGGACCATCATGACTGTTATGACCGTTAAAACAAATCTGAAAAACACTCTAAATATATACGTGTTACTAGTTCTTCTAACACAGCACAGTGCAGCTGAAACCTACTTTAGCTTGTTTTGTGTAAGCTAACAAACATAATAAATGCAACTAGCATACACAAGAGAAAATCCTGGTACAACTCTTCAGAAAAGTTGCAATCAATTTAGGTCAGGGTAAGTTAAAAGGTTGACATGACTTTATTGATGGTTCTTATGGGAATTTAGGAACTGCTGAGGAAGTAAGTAAGGACAAAAAAAAATAGCACATTTGTTTACTGATTGTGGCTTACTTTCCTCCAAAACCTCAACTTATTGCGACTGACCCAGAAAAATTCTTACAGAGAAAAGTCTGTAACTAAAAGTGCATATTTTTTTAGATATTAATATGTTTAGTTCAAAAGTATTTTTAGTTCATGCTGTGTTTCTCATCAGAAAACTCTTTATTATTCTCTCTGATAAGATGAAACTTGACACTGTGGGTATTAATTTAAAGCTGAATCTCAACTCTAAACTCCCCAACATCACTGCACTGGTTTTGCAGGCTTCATCATTGTGGCAAATAAAGTTTGTTCTGTTAGTTTCCAGCGTGACTTGCATGCCTCAGACTCATATACCTGTCAAATGCTAATGAAAGAAAAGTTTTATCTCTGAGGCGCTCATTTTATAATGTTCAGAAGAGTAGCAGATATTCACTTATCAGCTAATCATTTCATTCTCTTCACAATTTTATTACATCTGGGGTTTTATTTCCCGTTCCTGACTGACAAACTTGAGGGTGTGATGGGAAGTCTGCTGTCATTGGCTCCTCGTGGCTGCATTACACTGATGGTCTCTCCGTGAAGGCATTCATGGTGCTGACCTCCTTTTTACACACAAGACGGGACGGAAGTAGTTGTGTAAAGAATAAATAAAAGGGGCCCTCGGGGAGAAGCCTGCATATTTCACTGACGCACACCTGGCCGATGCTGCGTTCAAGAGACGCCGGCTGTCTTTTCAGAGAAACCCCATTCTTTGACTGTGAAATTTGGGGTTTGAATGTATCAGTCAGCCAGAGAGGCATTTAATTTAACAAGCTAGAGGCCTCAAAGGGACCATGTGAAGTTCTCTTTTGAACAAAGTTGAATCTAAGTTTGTTTATTTATTTGCATCCACATTAGCCTCTACCAAGGAGGCCACTACTCTTCCCGGGGTCCTCACAAGTATACTTGATCATAATGAAACACACTGTAGTGTAATTAGAAACCAATGAAAAAGACTAATAAATGAACAAACAAACGAAAAAAGTATCAACAACACTAAAATTATTAATAAAAATGATAAGAACAATGACAAAAAGTTCCTTCTATTTCTAAAAAATCAGCGAAATATTTTATACAGCTCATGAATAACCACACTACCACTAAAAACAGCATATCGCTGTAACTGATAAATAAATAAAATGAATTAAGATTCAGACGAACCCGGAAGGTTCCTGATAAATGATCACACAGTCGAATATTATACAGCAAAGCATTTCCTTTATTTAGAAGGGCTTGTGTTCTGAGTTAACAGAACTTTATCTAAAATCAGTCAAATTTATAATATCAAATGGAAAACAGTTCCATAAAAATGTAAATTCACTGTGAACATCCGCATGTGCTTGCTGGCAGTCGCCTTCACTGTCTTTGCGAGCACATTGCTACGCTTCTTTGTGCATTTCCACCACCAACTCTGAAAAAACTGTAGCAGCAACAGCGAACACAGCAGCAGGAATGTGTATGTGCAACGAAATACAAACAAACCTGGAAATAATCATTGAAATCCCTTCAAAACAATTCTCCATAATGCTTCTAGTGGTAAATAAATCAGTCTAATAGGTCTGATTTCCTTTGCATAATTTAAATAATGAATCATAATCTTTTAGATTTTTGTGTCCAAGTGGCTGCTGAGAAATTAATTCATGATATAATAACAATAACACACCCCAGGCTGTGATTATCATGCTATAAAGGCACTTAGATGCTTAAATGGCAAGAGGGAAACTGCTGTATGACACGGCTGATATTACACAGAATATGACTACATTTAATGTATTAATGCTTAAATGTTGTGCTTATTGTGTTACACTTCCTGTTTTGCATTATTGGTCAGTGATGCTGCTTTATTTCAAAGTTGTTTCATAATCTCAGTGCAAAGTCAACACTCATACTTCTTCTTATCTTTAACTGAGTGGAGAAAGTGACGCCCATCACCTCACTCACTCTCTCTCTCTCTCTTTCCTTCCTTTTTTTCAGTTTAATGGACAGAGAAGTAACCCTACTGGGAGAAATGGACAAAGTCAAAGCAGACGCCAGTAAGTATTTTCAAGTATTTAGACTGAAGCGCAGCCTGCTTGTCATACACCACCCGGGAGCTGTTACCATTCTGAACATAATATGATCACCTGAGTCAAGGGCCCGGAGAATCTGACCTAAATCACTTCCAGAGATGTGGCAAAAGAGATTGTTGTAGAACAGCAAGTCCCAGTTTGTATAAAACTGCAGAGGTGCCCTCGGGGTCCTGATATACCTGGAGCATACCGCTGGGTGCATGTCTATGTAACATGACAGAGCAAGACCGCATATTTGTACAAGTAGGCCATTCTCCCTCATTCTGTCCTCTCAGTGTTGAGTTGTGTGTTTCAGGCCTGGCAAAAGTAAATAGTGTCAGGTGTCAAGGGAGGCTCAATGCTGTCTTTGTGCGTGGTGTGTGGGGAATTGAGAGGAAAGCGGAGAAACTCTAGAATTTCTTTGACATTACAAAAGCCATGTTTTCTCAGAATTTACCCTCCACTAATCCGCTGTCCGTGTAACACTTGTGTTAACTGATGGTTTCCCCTTTAAACTTCGCTCTCCTGAAGGAAAAGATGTAACTGATAAACAGCTTTGAATGTAGGTATAAAAAATATTAGGGAAAATATTTACAGTTCAAGATAAAAAGATCCTTATTCTTCCTCACTGTGATACTGAAGGTGTCAGAAACAATAGCGTCACTGTACTAATGTGCAGACATGGCCTAACAGTTACCATAATTAATGATTAAATTGCTAATTATTTTCTAAATTAATCAATGATTCATGTAGGTCAAAGTCCTGGGTGACATCTCCTGATTAGTTCACTGTTGCACAAGGCAGTCAGAAATCAGCAAGTTCTCACAATTGAGAACCTGGAATAAGGACATTTTTGAGTTTTATGGAGAAAGAATTAAGTTGAACATCTACTTAGTCAACTAAATAGTTCATTGTCTAACATGATAAAACTTTATATAGTTTTATAATGTTTTATATAGTTTTATAACTTTATATATATATATATATATATCTTCTTAATTTATTGGGTTTTTTTCTGTTATATAGGCAGAAATACAAGATTATAAAAATAAAACCATCAGGACCAAAGTAATCCCTCTCAGCCATTAATTATCATCCACTAAAACTGTGTGGTGGTGTCTGTTTCTGTAGAGAAGCTGCACCCCGCCTGTACACGTTTATTCTTTTTGTTTTATTGTTTTCGAGTTGTTTTTGGGCGTCAGCCTTCAGGCAGTGCCATGTAAGCGTCAGTCAATATCAGTGTGAGGTCGGGACTCCGTGTAAATGTGGTGACCAGGTTCAACTCACTGATATAAAATGTCAAAACATTGCAATAAAAGTGCTCATTACACTTAGTGTGTAATCACACGCTTGTCAGTTACTTGGGTGCCTTCCCTCTTTTTATAAGATACACAGTGTATCTAATATTAAAAACAGCTTTATCTTTGCCCCGTGTTAATCTTTAGATGCTGAGTCAGCTGTACTTTGCACTTGTCATTTCCAAAGAGTGTAACCGAGTCCTCACAGGAAAACGAAACTCAGGATTAAAGGAAGAGACTAGAGACCGATGACAGAAATGATTTGTTGATGTATTGACTCCTCGACTGACAGAAAATTAAAGCTTTCCAGTTGTAAAGACTTACTGATTTTCTTGTATGTAATAGAGAAATTGCATGACACTGGTTAATAGATCTGAGTTGGTATTCTGGACTTTGAATCTAAATGCATCTGAGAGGATTTGTTCTTGCAGCAAATTATTGCTAATTAGCAAGAGAGGAGAGGTGTTGGCGAGTACTGCGTGTTCCCAAAGACTCCTGTCGATCACAAATCAACCGTATGAAAGAAGTTAATACAAAGTTGTTACAGCACATTTATGCTAACTGGTAATTCTGCTTACTGTTTACTGAGTGCGCTGCCATGACGCTGAACGCCAGCTTTGTTTGTCTGCAAACTCAGGCTGGATTTCCAACTTGAAATTCCAAATTGAAATTCTGATTATTCCAGCGCTCTCCTCTGTGTTGTTGTTTGTTTTTGTTTTCTAGTTTCAAGAACGTAGATTGATGAATCATCTTAATATTTTTTGGTTTTGGACATTTTGCAGGCCAAGCCACTGGTCGAGAATCAGTGGTGTGTTTCAGCTCTTGTTGCTTGTAGACATGTAGAGGACATTTAATCACAGCCTTGTACCTTAACTGGAAATAATCGGTCAGAATGGTCTGAATCAGGGACACCTTGCACTCTAAAGACTGTAGGTCATGTTGTTAGTTTCGTTTCTGCTAAACGGATCTTTGTTTGCCTTTCAGTGTTGATTTTGGATGCCCGGCAGAAGAGAGCAGAGGAGCTCAGACGGCTGACAGACCAGTCAGCGTCCATGTCTGAGGAGCAGTTAAGTGAACTGCGTGCAGAAATAAAGGTACTTCAACAAAACTACTGCTCCATCTCTTTCTATGTGACTGCACACACAGCTGACAAAATAGAAACAACAAGCAGAAATAAATGAAAGACAACATTTATCTGTACCTGCTGACCTGCTTTTCAGCGTCCTGGTTATTAATGTAATTTTTTTGTCTGCAGCACTTTGTGAGTGAGCGTAAATATGACGAGGATCTTGGGAAAGCTGTAAGATTTACATTTGATCTTGAACCGCTGAAGACGAGCATCTCAGGGTTCGGATCAGGTAAAGTATCCTGCTCATCTGTTTCAACTCTCTTCTTATTAATGTTCAAGTGAATATTTATAAGCTTCCCCGTCTTATTAATCTTGGATGAAAGGAAAAGGATTTTTTTTTAACTGTGCAAACAAGTTCTGTTTTCACAGTTAAATGCTTCAAATAAATCAGTGAGCTTTGTAACTTTGGAAAATAACTCAGTTGATTGCATGTCGCACTGAGACTGAGCTTTTATTAGAATCATCTCTCACAATCCATCTCAGGATGTATGAGATCCGCTTTGAGGCCTTTCAGATGTTGTGAAGAGCAACTGGTGGAGCTTAAAATAATAAATAAATAAATAAATAACAAACATGTTTCGGCCATATGGCTGGCACTTGTGTCAGAACACCTCATAAGAGGAGGAAGCTCAGGCGTGTGTGAGGGCAACATGAAAATGGAGATTTTGCAAAGCAAGTTTGAGACAAACTGGAAATGCAAGCCCACCAGTTTATTCTGCGTCATTTAATGGGTCATTCCAGTGGTTGGATTTTTAAATTTAGTAACTGTCACAAAGTCTTGCAAATTTTAATGTCTCAAAATCTCTTCAAATCCACAATAGATCAGGCCTAAAAATGAGCTTTCCTGGCTTTTACTCAGTGCAGGTTTCAGGCTCATGTGGTAATCCTGCTGAATGAGACACAAGCTGGGTTGAACTGTAAGTAAATTACCTCGTTGTCTCTTTTACAGTTTACCATCCACGTACAGGCTACTCAAATCGGTCCCGTTGTAGCTCCACGTCCTCTTCTGTCGCCAGTCCAAACTTGCTGGAAACTCCTCCTCCTCCTCCCACTCAGACCCAAATCGCCCCCAGTGAAACCCGCCCTCCACCAAACAAACAGGTCGGTTTTCAAAAAAGCAGCTGTATTTGTCAAACATTTAAACCATAAAAACAGCCTCACAGTTCACAGTTGTTCAGTCATCTTAAGTAATTCCTACCGACTTTTAATTCCAATTTCAGATTTTCCAAGGCAACAGGCGTACTTTCCAGGGGCAAGGGTATCACTCGGGCGGTCAGAGGTATAACGGCGGCTCCTACCATGACAGGAATGCTGGTCGCGCCAACCACCGCTACCAGAGCGACGGCGGCTCTTCTGGTCCCACTTCACAGCACTCTAACAGCTCAAGAGGTCCCTCCCGTTCCTCCACGTCCTCCTACAACCCAGACCGACCCTCTCATAACGGGCTGCCCCAAAGGCCTCCGCGGACGCACTGCCCTTGACAGTGGAAAACCCCCCCTTCCCGTGCTTAATCAAACCCATTTACTAACCCTCGCACCCCCACCCACCCTCTTCCCATGACCTCCCTGTGCCCTCCACACTCTCTCCTTTACTAACTCCTTTCAATGAAGAATAGAATACCAGTTTACATTTTTCTGTCAGTTGAGCTGTAGTGCCACCTCTCTACATCAATCCACTCATCCCTGTCACCTGAAAAAGCTCTCGCTGTCCTGCATTCGCTCTTTTCTTTTCGCATTCCTCCCATCTCAGTTAAGGTAACAGCTTCTATCTTTAGGCCCCTTTGAGAGATCTCATCGCTATGCTATTGTCAGTCCCTGTTATTAATGTTTGCAGTTAAGCAGTCTGCCAGAGACTGACAGGATTACCTGCAACAATTTGCGCACCATTGAAGTTGAAGTCTTAGTGCTATTTCTGTTTTGGCTGTGGCTTATGTCAGCTCTCTGATTTGCACCTCAGATGTTCTTCTTTTTTTTGTTGTTGTTTTTTTTTTGTCTCCAAGAACCATTTCAATGCCTTCACAGTGGAAAGTGTAGTGAAAGAGCAAAAGTAGTTCTAGTGTTAACAGGGAAATTTGTCATCAGGAGAAAAGACGTCAAGCATCATGCAATCAACACTACAGACTATCGACTATTTACAGACTATCGACTACCGTTAATCTTTGCAAAGGAAAACATAAAACATATCAAACTGCAATTCAGAGCTTTCTGTATGGCTGCTACAAACTGTAGGGAACTTGTTGACATTAGGATTTAGTAACTCTGTAAACACCTCTTAAAGGGATAGTTTGACATTTTGAAAAAAGAACTAATTCCCTTTTCTGCAGAGAGTTAAATGTGAAGATTGATACCACTCTCATGTCTGAATGCTAAATATGAAGCTACCAGCAGCAGCTTGTTAGATCAACATAAAGACTGGAAACAAGTGGAAATGCTTTTTCACCTGTAGAGTAACAGCATTAGCCTACAAGCCAGTTTAAGCTCGCTAACCATATTTTGAAGGGTTTTGTTTATTTATGCAAAACATAAGCATTAAAAACTGCAAGATTTAGATTTACAAGGAATTACTTGCTAGTCTAGGTACACTTAGCCTCAGTGCTAAGCTAAGCTAATCAGCTGATGGCTGTGGCTTTACATTTACCATAGAGACATAAGGCGAGAGTGTTGTCCAACTTGTCATTTAACTCTCGACATGGAAGTGAATCAGCCCTTTTCCCTGAGTGTCAAACTGTTTCTCTCGATGTTGCATAAGGCAGCAATTTATCTTCCTCCCTCTGGCCATCGGGGTTTTCGTGTGTGTTGTTCTCTGCTTGCTGTCCATTATTTTGTAACAAAGAGAGGGCTCATTACCTTTTGTAGAATAATGTTGAATGATACGTTGAATCTCACAACAAAGGAAACTGTCCACATGCTGTTTTGTAGATTATTTCTCCACCTTTTATTCAGAAGGATTTTCTTCCACACACACACACACACACACACACCGTTTGTTCTGTTTGTCGTGTTTTGTTGTTATATGCACATGAATGGCATATTAATGACGTGCTTGCCTTTTTTAGTCACAGAGAGACTTCACATTTGCCTTTCTAGAGACATGGATGTCTGCGTCATGACGGCTTTCTATTCAGATGGTACTCGTATAGCAGATGTGGGACTTATACATGTGTGAGAATAACATGCAAAGCTCTTTCTTCCCCTTTTTTTATATACTCACTCAATCCCGTCTGTGAAAGTAAAAAAAAAAAAATGATCAAACTGATAAATGAATTGGAAGGTTGTTCTGATTTCACAGATTTTTTTTTTTCCATGGCTGCCAAGTAGATGCTTCAAGGCTGTTGTTGAGGTGAAGTCTCATTGTAGTGTCCACAATTTGTGAACAAAAAAAGCTGGTGATTACCTCATTGCTGATCTTTTGAGGCGGCCTGTTTTTCAAGCCGTTTTTTTCCTCACAGTGGGCTCTCATTGAAGGACAGAGACCCCTGGTGATTCCTCATCTTGTATCTTCTTGTAGTTATGTACATACAGTTTGTGGATCTGCAAGGCTGTAGTGTAAAAAACTGGTTGTTACAATATTGCTGCATCATCTTCATAATGTGTCGTCTTCCCTGGAGCAGACTTTTGGAAAAATACTGAATTTAAATTACAATTTCTTCTCTCCCCCCCCTTTTTGTTTCCTCAAAAGTTTTTTGACCATAGGGAGATTTTGTTTTCATTTGGGATATTAAAATTTAGTGAATCTTGTGGAGAAAGGAGCACTCTTCTTTGCAGTCTTTGGTAAATATTTGTTGTAATTACACATGTATTGATTACCTTTTGACTCAGAGGAGTAGTTTTGCAATTTTGGGAAATTCGCCCATTACATTTTATATGTTTTTTGAACATTCCGTTAAAGCTTAAATCTGAACTTTGTGCTCTGCTTGTATAAGTTTGTTTTGGAGTGTGAAATTGGTTCATTGTTGCCCCTTGTGGACATCAGGGGTAAAGCAGCCATGAAAACTCAAGTTCTCACACACTGGAGCTGCAGTCGGTGTTTTCTGGCCTTAGAGGGCAGTATTGAGCCCATTATCTTGTCACATCACAGTGAGATGGACAAAATTCAGCACCAGAAAACTCACAAAGTTGAGATTTAATCTTTATTAGAAGTATTTAGACAATATTTTTCAGTTTTAGGGGCAAAAGACTTAGAAGACGAATACTAAATGCTTGTTTGAGCAAATGTTTGCCTGTTGAACCTCTCAAATTTCCTAGAAAAGCAGCACACAGCTGCTCCATTGGCCTTTCTGTAGAAACCTTCCACAGGAACTGTTTCCAGTGAATTAAGAGTCCCAAACGGGGATAAAAAACAACTGGAAACAGCTTTGCTTCCTGTCATGATGACAAAATCCAGATACCAGTCCTTCTAAAGCTCACTAATTGTTATTCATTTGGTTCCACCATATGAAAACCGGAGTGTGAAAACAACAAATTGCAGTTTACAGGAGGTCATTTGTCAGACTGTTTCTTGGATGTGTTTATTAACTTCCTGGATTCTCCTAAGGTTGCCTGGCAACCGGTCAACTGTCAACAAACAGTGCGGCACATGACTCACTGAAAACCATCAAAGTGTCATTTATACACTGCGGTTCACTCGTTCCAAAATTGTCCAACTATTCCTCAAACTAGTCAAACAAGCACTTCCAGATTTGGTAAGTTTGTCATGTCACAAAGATTTTTGTTGACATTGTTGGAGAAAAATGTACCAAATTTTACAGTTTTCCTCAGTTAGCTCTCAGCTTGTTGATCCTGGGCTGCAGTTTGAATTGACCACAGCTGCAAGACAGAAGATTAACAAATTGTGATTTTTTGATTTTTTTTATTCCAGCACATCTCTTCTGTCAGAGATGCTGGATTTGTTCAACAAAGACTCAAAGAAAGTAATTTTCTCTGCTAGAGGTTTTTGTCTTTTGAGCCACATTTTTTTTCACATTCCAAACTGTAGGAATATTATTAGGTTATCGCCAAAGAAATAAGTTCGTCCTGTTCAAAGTTGCTGCCTTTTTATTTCTTTCCTCTGCCTGTTAAGAATTCCAAAGGGGATAAATCCAACACTTCACCTTTCCTCCTTCCTCTTCCTCCCACCAGACTTAATTTTCTGATTCCTTACTGTATATACATATATGTAGCTATATGATTTTGTGCTCACATGGGGCATTTTGTATGTGATATTCATATTAGTCATAACGGAGGTTGAAACATCTAGTTTATACATTCTTCCAGTAGACCCTGTGTTCTTCTCAAGACAACCTTTCTGAGACAACTGTAAACTCAAGTGCCTTTTCTTGTCTCCCACTGATTCATCGACATCCCCTCCACCAAAATATGGACCAAAGACATCGACCGTCCCCCAACGTCCCTCTCTGCTCTTTCTCCCACTCACTGAATTGCACACTTTTCATTTACTACGAATAAACAGTTTGCAATACTGACTGTGTATGTTTGTTTTTTTGTGGTTATATTCACATGAACTGAGTACTACACATCAGTAAAAGACAGTGATCCCAGTATATCAAGTTGCCCAGTGTAGAGGGTTAAAATTCCCTGAAAGATTTCCTGCTTTTGATTCAATAAACTGGGAAGTTACTTTTGTTTTATGTTAATAAATGTACAAAACACCGGCCTCTCAAAAATCAGTTTTCCTAAGTGCTTTGCAAACATAAATGGATGCAATGCAACAAACATTAAACACTGGTGGCTTAAAAGCTGTAATGAATATAAACTAGATTAAAACAATTAAGATGTGAAACATGACATTCAAGCAGACATGATCTGGACAGCCAGCAGAGGGCACCATTACTCAAATTAAATCTAAAGTTTTTTGAGGCAGGTTCTGTGGAGGACCTTATCAATGAGCAGATTTGGAAGATGTATTTAGATTTAAACTGAGCAACTTCCAGTAAAACAGTGTTATGTCTGTTTACTGTAAGGGAATCAATTTATATTACTGGTGACCAGGAATGAAACGGTGATCATCAGCTCTTTGTGTGACACACTCCCGCCTTGTTTTGTTTAAATTTCAGTTCCATTTCTTTTAAATAATACAGTGCAAAAACACATTTTCCTGATGAGATTTGTGAGAAATGTTATCATCCAGAAAGTGCCTCTGTTTTATCAGCAGGGAACTGCCCCAATCTGCCAGTAAATGTAAACAAACTTGTCATGAAAATGAACCGTATCACTACAAGCTGAACAAAGTCGGTAAACATACAAACACTGAATTTATACAGACTTCTCCGAAAGAGCACAGTGCGCTGTCTGCACTGATGATTATCTGTCAGTGTAAACTACGTTTTCCAGTTCCTGGTATTGAACACAATGAATCTTCTAGTGCTCATGATATGTTTTATTTATTTACAGGCACCAAAAAAACATGTTCCTCTTTTTTTTAAAAAAAAAATGCTCCAAATTCATAAGAATACGAAATCAATTCCTTTTTGCTGAGAACGTTTCCTTGATGGAGCGTACAAATTTTGACATGATTAAAAACAGTCTTTTGGCCTTTATAAACACTGTACACGATGCAAAAATAAATGGAAATGAGTACGAAATATGACACTAACTGAACTCGCAGTGATCAGTCGAAGCTCGTGGGAAGGTGTGGCGGTGCAGCTCACAGCCCCATCACAGAGGGAAACACAGCAGCACCTGTCAAAGGAAGCACAGTGCTTTCAGTCCACTCAAACACACCACTGGTTTCTATGAGGCCCTCACTTCTAAACACACTCCAGTAACATCGGTGTGCACCTAATTCAAAGCTATGTCGTACTTTTTGGGCTACCTTGACCATCTCCTGTGTCCGAATCCGGGACTTTCCAGTCCAGCTGGCGGCCTTTTTCGTAGAGTCCCTTCAGCACCTTTCTCACTTCGTCGGTCCCACCTCCTCGACTCAGCTCCAGGTACTTCCTGTACAGCTGCAGAGCGGTGCGAGCGTCCTCTATGCTGTCGTGGGTTTCCCCTTGGATGTTGAGGTCTAGAGGCAACACAAAATAACAACCAGGATGACAAGTCATGATGAATCTCACAGCAGCATCATTTTATAGTACGGATACTTGAAATTTAAAAAAGTTATTAACACCTAAAAAACAAGAAGAAACGTCTAAATTATTCATGGAGATTTCAGAGAAATAACACAGACTTCAATAATGACCACCAGTGTCAGAGGACAAAAATGTTTCCTCTGAGCAACCACCAATTAACCCAATGGTTTATCAGTAAACTGAGGTATGTTGCTCATAAACATTCTCAAAAATACTGATTAAAGCCACCTTACCTAGAAAGTACCAGGCGAGAAACCTCAGAGAAATCATCCTCTTGCGGGGTAAATGAAACAGGTAGACAGTGTCGATGACTTGGTCCTTCAGAACCTTAAAATCAGAAGACACAGACTTTAATCACCAGTGCTTGAAGAGAAAATGTGAACTCCATGCAAAACAAAGCAAACTTTAAAAATCCATCAACAAATCAAATCTGACTTTACGTGGTGAAATTACACACCAGCAAATTGATAACCCTGAAGTCCTTCTGTAAACCGTGGCCGACAAAGCGAACTCCGGTGTCAATAAGGAAGCGCAGCTTCAAGTACGTGGACTTCAGTGTGGTCAAATGCTTTGATGAAATCTTTGCATCCAGGTCTCCTGGTTTGATGCCAGAATATTGTGTCAGATAGTCGACGACCTGGAGGAAAAAAAAAACAAAAAACAAGCAGTTTCATTAGATAAAGTTTGAAAAGCACTGAACAGCTTACAAATTAATATTTGACTTTCATTGAAATTATTAAGAATAAAGACTTCTCTATCAAATGCTCAGTGTAGCTGCATAGAAACTACTCAAACAGGAGACAAGTAATCATCATCAGGCTTGTGCATCACCTAGTAACTAAAAAACAACTTAGTCCAAACTCTCTGTGCTTATTTTTGTCTGCCATTAATGAAGAGCTACTCACTTCTCAACTTTCCAGTATTGCTTCAACTGCAGAAGGACCAAATATTCAGTCATGGAATGAACTTGAAAGAGATTATCAAGTTCCATGAGTAACTAATTATGCAGTTTCTCACCTGCTCCTGGGTGGAGATGTAGTCATCGATGAAGGGCACCCCCTCGTTGGGCCCCTGGCCCCTCACACAGGTGATCCGAGCCACAGACATCTGACTGGGCTTGATGGTCGACTTGGTGCCGTCACTGCGAAGTTCTGCCTCTTCCTGCAAACACACACAGTCATGATTCAGGTACATATGATGTGTAT
>JAPZDZ010000002.1:21466525-21477822 GCA_029783805.1 Acanthurus tennentii
TCAGATGACGTCCGCGGGACTGTAGGCGAGAGGTGTGTGTTTAACGAGGAGACCTTGAAGGTAACATGTAAAGTCCCGTCATTAACCAGACAGAGAAGTGGTGAGAGAGGGAGGTGGGAACAACTGAGGGAGGTCTTATAAACGGCAGAAGTTTGTCTAAAATTTTAGTATATCGACATCTTCGCCTCGCCGCAGGACATTCAAAACTTCTCCTCAAAGGTAAAAAACACAAAAACACCGAAGTAGCGAACTTATTACTATTTCGCAAACTTAAACGTAGCGTAAACATTTCGCAGCCCTCGCGTTCAACCGTTAACTGTGTGGTTTTTTTGTCAGAAAAAAAGTTCTTACAAAGGAGGTGTTTTCTTTTTTTTTTTTTTTTTCCTCCACGGTCGTGGGAGAAACGTGTCTGAAACCCCCCAGCTGTTTCTGTTTTTGTAACTCCACTTAAGTTATTTAAACTTTAACTGATTTAATAAGAGAAAGTGCTCTGGTTGATCTAATTTGGCTCGCGACAAGGTTGGTATTGTTGCTAGCGGTGATCAACGGTCCGTAACGGGGCTTCACGAGCTCACTTGCCTCCTCAAAACGGTACTTTTGGTCCATGTAAGATCCAGACTTTATGTCGTTATAGGCCTCCAACCTGCTGTCGTTGGAGGGATTTGAAGCACAGCCCTGCCCTCGTTTTTCTAGGGCTCGATTACCGATTACAGAATTACAGATTACCCTGAACTTTGATTTGTCGTTTAAGGTTAATGATGTTTGGATTGGCGGCCGGGCTGTAATTAGTTAATTATGGTAAAATGTGTGCTCCACTGACCCAGTTTTTAGGTGTGTGATGATAAACAAAATGCGCAGTTTGTCACCGCAGTCCTGTTCACTGGTCAAGGCCTTTTATAGCCACAGGCGTCTCAACTAGGTCCCTCCTGTAAATGACTCAGTTTATTCCACGTTACTGCTGATTACAGTTTGATGTTTATATAACTCTGCCTTGATTAAATGGGTGAAATATAACTTTTCTTAATTTTTATCTATACAGGAAGCTGATCATTATCAACCATGGGTGTAGAAGGTGGGATGAAATGTGTCAAGTTCCTGCTTTTCTTCTTCAACTTCATTTTCTGGGTGAGTAGCTGCTAATTACTTGTTTGCATGCGAACCATAAAACAGCAGCCTGAACAAGAAGTTAGTCGAAGTGAAGCAAGCTTGTGGTGGCCAAAGTGAAAGCATCAAGTGAGTGAACAGGAAACCAGGCCAAGTTATGTTGTCAAGTGTTGTATGTGTTGTTGAGATAAATCAGCTTATCTTTTTGGCAGAGGGCTGGAAAAGTTTTCTGCAAGCTCCTAGACTCTGACAATGGACTCTGGTATTGTTATCCTGCTTTTAGGTTTGTCATACAGTATATGATCATCTGTTAAATCAGCTGATGAGCAGACACACTCCCACAACAGATGACAACTCATGCTTGATTTACACTTCCTTGTAAAGTGGCTCACATGTTTGTTTAATATCAGTTTTAACAAAGTGCGAGTGACACACACAGGACATCTCTAATATCCTGGACTCAACCAGACGTGTCCCGGATGTGACCATTCTGCAGCTTTTTCCATTGTGTTTGAGAGTTTTATGGCAAGAGGTAGTGATAACGGAATGTGAATCTTATGACCAGATTTGTGCAGTTTGAAGTGTAACTGTGTCATGTGACTCATCCAGAGCAGCGTTAAATTTTTTCTTCTCCCTCTTACATTGACATAATGGCAGATAAAGCTGCACACAGTGGTGTTTACACAGTGACCTCTGTAGGACTAAGAACAAATCTGATAATCATCTCTCTCAAGAAAGGAGGAAATGCAGGGTGACAAAGATGTATTTATTCCTCTCTTTTCAGGACTGCAACTCGTTATTGTTTAAAGTAACACTTTACTTTAACCCCCTCTGTAGCATTTATAACAATTTAGTCAACTTAAGTGTAGTTGTATGCGGATGTGTTTATCAGTCTATTTGTCATTTTTCATCTATTGAGGCTGATGTATTGACAGGTAATGAGTAATAATATAGTTATACACCGTTGAAACAATTTAAAATGTGTCTTTACAGAAAGTTTTAATCACAAGTGAATAAAACATTAATAAATACAAAAGAATTATATCAGCTCATAACTACATTCAGTTATTTAAATGTTTATATATACTACTTATCAATGCTTTTTTAGAGAGTTCAAGTAACATGTTAACTCACTGAGTATTATTCAATTTAATACAATAGAAAGAAAAAAACAGCAAATATTAAATTTGGAAAAGCTGAAGATTTTACCAAAGTGATTTAAACAATGAAGTTACACTAATTTTATAATTACTCAAGTATTATATCAGTGTTTCAGCTTTTCAAATAGTTATCAAGATTAAGATCAAACTTTAAGGAAAAAGTAATACTTTAAAATTAATTGAAGCTATTCAACAGCTATTATATTTATTTTTATCACATTTATCAATTGCATTCTTTTAAAAAAAAATTCTTTTCCGGGATTGATGCGACCATCTTTTCTCTGTTTGCCTGTGCTGTTCACTCCTCTATGTTTTACCATGTCAATCATTAGCCACCTATTTGACTCATACTTAAATATTTACATTGGTGGTTCGGCAAAGAAAAGATCTTCAGCTGCAGTGAGGGCTTAACACGGTCAACTCAGTGGACTATAGGTGATCTGTCATCAATGCTACTGACAGACTTTCAGTGTAAATATGCAGGTTTTTATCCTATTGCAAGCATTCTTATTCATTTTACGTAAAATTGTTTTAGAAAAATGTGGAATCACATCAGAGTAGCAAAACCAGTTTGACAAGGCATTGTCTTTCCTGGAGAGTCTGTTATTTGTTCAAGGCACCTCTATAATACTTCTTTGTAGAAAATGATAAGAAAAAATACCATAGAGAAGGGGCTTAGAGGAATACAGAAAGAAGATGTTGCAACTGACTTCATCCATAATAACCCTGAAATGAATGTATGTTTCTGTCCTGTGAAACTTCCTGTCAGGATGTGTTTGTTTTGACTTGGTGACATGTAAAGTAAGAGCGATAAGAGATTTATAAATTATCTGAGTCTGAGCTCAATCACAGAATAATTACATAAGCCTTAAAGGTGTAACTAGGACTGCAACTTAGTATTGTTTTCTTTATCTTCATTAAAGCTTGTTTTGGCTGACTCACAGACTTCATGTACTGTTATAGTGACCTAGAAAAGCAGCAGATTCTTACATTTACAGAGGATGTTAATGAATAATTAACAACTATTTTTCTTTTAACCCAATCCGTGAATCAGCCTCTTGTTACTCTAAGTATAGCCATATTGTCTAATTATTTGCTAGTGGAAAGAACAGATTGGCCTTAATAGGGAATATTAATCAGTGACAATTTTATTACTTAGTTAATCATCAGAGTCCTTTGTTGAGCAAAATTACCCAACGAGAATTTTTTTAAGCTCATCGAACTTGAATAATTGCCTTTTTTCATAAGTTTTCTTCTATGTTATTATTCTTTTATTTTTTTATATTTCTACTCTGTATTACTCTTATATATCAGGAAAAATAAGCTAAAGATCAGTAAACATGTTAGAGGTCTGTTTAGCAGTATGTTGTGGTCAAAGCAACATTATACTGAAGTCAAAAATAACAGAGTCTGAAGTCTGAGTAAATGGATTTTCCACCTTGATACAACACCATGTTTACAGTAATTCTTTCCTTGTGGTCAGTTTTTTTCCCTCCTTATTCAGTCTTCATGTAACCCCGTCACTGGTCAATGACGTCCTCATCCTAACACCCTCATTGATGCATCATCATATAATTTGCTGTTTTAAGGCACATTCATGGCCTGTCAGCATTTATGATGAGGTACTAACTGTGGCAGAAAGAAATGTGTGAAATGATCTTTTTTACACTTAATCTAATGTACAATTACTGTGGTACTGAGCTTTTCTGATTCAGTTCTGATTCAGTAAGTGTTTGAACATCCATTTCATTCTCAGTTAATCCAAAAAAACAGGTCTTCACAGTTTTGAATTAATAAGCCCAAATAGATGTAATCAAATTTATTAATTTTGTTTTTGATCAGCATTTTAAATCCAAAGATGTGGTTATTAGCATAGTTTAAGAAAAAGAGCCATAAATCCCCACACTTGAGCATAAGAAACTTGAGTGTCTGAGTTATGAGGTCACAAAA
This sequence comes from Acanthurus tennentii, assembly GCA_029783805.1. Taxonomy (NCBI): domain Eukaryota; kingdom Metazoa; phylum Chordata; class Actinopteri; order Acanthuriformes; family Acanthuridae; genus Acanthurus; species Acanthurus tennentii. Next base: position 21,470,740 of record JAPZDZ010000002.1, read on the forward strand.
ACACTTCAGTTAATAGCTTGCCGATTTTTTTCTTCACAATGATTTATCACTGAATTAACTAACTTTTTTAGTTCTAAAAGTTAAATTTCTTCTTGTCTTCAGATTGTATCCCAACAAAGTCAAATCTTCTTATGAAACAGTGTCATCATATAAAGTTTAGTGTGATGTTTGTTTTAGGTTTTGTCGATCCTTGCTGATCACAGGCAAACAGCTCCCCTGACTATGTTTGCGAAACATCTACAGAGTACTCTCATCGGTCCACCCAGTGACTAATGAGTATTACATTTTTATCATCTAATCTTAAACAACTGTATAAAGGAACTTAAAGCTGTTGAAACTTCCTGCCTTCTGTTTAGCATTAGTGCTTATTCACTGTGTTTGTCCGACATTTTCACATGGATGAAATAAAAAATCCGATTTTCAGACTTTTATATATACAGTGTTGAACCTGAATAAAAGTCTGGTGAGACTTGACATAGAAAATAGAAAATTAAACCAAATGAATTCAGATCAATGATTTCACTGTAATGAATGCAGATGTGTTAAAATTTGAGATTACTTTAGTAGTGATTACATTGCAAAATTCAGGTTCCCTGTTTCTGGTCAAACTCTTATTATTAGAGTCAGTTTTTCACAAACATTCATTGTGTTACCAGATAATCCAAAAAACAAAAACCAAAAAGTTACAGTTTCCACAGGAGGACAAAACCAGAGAAACATGCTTGTGTAACTCAAAAAGAGCAAAAGAACAGAAAGTACTGAATACATTCCATCTAACTACTCTCCCTTTTCTGCAGTTATGTGGCCTGGCATTGATTGTCGTGGGAATCCTGGTCCAAATTGCTTTGCACAAAACCTTCATGATCAAAGATGCGTCAGCCTCAGGAGCTCCCATTGTCCTCATTGCCGTCGGTGTGGTGGTTTTCTTCATCGCCTTCTTCGGCTGCTGTGGTGCTTGGAAAGAGAACTACTGCATGGTCACCACGGTAAATTATATAGTGTTGTGTCTGTTTAGCCACACAATGAGATTAAGGCTGAAATAACTGCTGTGTGGGATTTAAGATGCATATAAATGATAATCTGTGTAATGTATTAAGTGTGTAATGTAGCTAGAATAGTACTTATGCGCATTAAAGTTACTTAAATATGTTATATTTCTCTGTTTCCCCTCAGTTCGCAGTCCTTCTCTCGCTGATCATCATTATTGAGATTGCAGCAGCAATCGCTGGATATGTCTTGAGAAATAAAGTGAGTGTGGAATTTCATAGTTATGCGCATTTTTTTAGAAAGTATGGATTTAACTTGACCTTCATCTTGTGTCTCCAATCTAGATATCAGTCATCGTCCAGGACAGCCTCACTGACATGATTGACAACTACAACACTGGTAAACCTGAATTCAAAGAAGCAGTGGATAAAATGCAGGAGGATGTAAGTCCAGTGTAAACTCCCCTTCCCACTGTTTACTTAGTCTGACAACACCTTCACATAACACTGCTGCATCCTGTTGGTGTGACATGGCATGACAGTGTTTTTCTTTGCACTATCTGTTGACACGAGCTCTGTCGTTTTATTGCATATTTATCACGTGATCATTGTCAAACTTTATAGCTAGCATGTTTATATCAAAATGTTTCTCCTTTGACTCATGTGCACTTCCAGTTGAAATGCTGTGGTGTGAGCAATTCTTCTGACTGGAGAGGCTTCACAACTGAAGGAAACTCTGTGCCTGACTCATGCTGCGTGAATGTCACTAAAAACTGTGGAATTGGAGCCATGTCAGACCCTGTCAAAGTGCACCAGCAGGTAAGTTCCCCCAGTGCTTGATAATTTAGTTAAAGTTAGAGATCGATTGATTTGGCGACACAAGTGGTTACAGGCGTTAACAGTATATTTGGCGTATTTGGCGTTCAGAAAAACAGTAAAACTTCTTGATCTGTTTGCAGTGAAGAAAATCCAACTTAAGTTGTTTTAATAAGGAAGTCAGTCAAGAAGCAGCATTTTTCCATCCAACCATGAGCAACTGTGGTTTGAGTGCAGGTAGTTATCATGTAACAACAAGGCAAAATAAAGTTTGCTACACACACGTTTTCGGTGATCTCAGTCAGTGTGAAAACCAGTGCTGATGTGACTGCTCCACAATAGACAACTGAATTATGTTTTTTGAAAGCAGCAGAAATTCAGTGTTGGATTTGGCTGTCGGAGAGTGAACAGTAAGGCTGTGAGGCTGGTTACATACATACCTTGTTTTCTGTCCGCTATGAAATAATGACATATAATGCATTCAAACAATAAAAGATAAATAAGTAATACTGTATGTAAAGTAAAACTCAGCTGATATCAATATAAATAATTAAAAAACACATCTCTACACAACATTTTGGATAACTACTCCTTCAACTTTTTAAAAATAATTATGTTGAGCAGAACATTTTAGATATAACAAGCTTATCAGTGCTCAGACATTGATGCAATGACACGTGGCGCATAAGCAACACTGTTCCTTAATTCTGTTAACTTATTTCTGCACTAGATGTGAGTGTAAAGGGAAGGAACTTATGCACTCTAACAAACCCTGCGGACAGTTATGACCCAACTCTGCAGCTGCACTTTGTATTTTTATCCTCTTGAATATTATTGTCGGTCTCACAACAGCAGTAGTTCATCTTTAGCTAAAACCCTGATACCCCCAGTGTTTACTGCATGTTCGGCTCCAAAGTGCCTACTACAGGGAAACGTTAACATCTGCCAAGCTATAGAGACGGTAAATTAAAAAACACATGCTGGTGTTATAACAGGGCTTTATGATATTGACATATTTAGTCATCCTCATCAAATGTGCAAGCCAAGTCTGCAATAAAGTGAATGATAACCTGATCAATGCTTTGATTCATACTGAGTTTCAGGACAGGTCAGGGGAAAAGAAAAGAAAAGAAACTAAATAAAAAGGGGTTTTATTGGTGTAGTTGTGATTTTTACACACATAGCATTGGTGGGTGTGTGGGGCTTTAAACAAGGAGGATGTAGAGTCATCGACAAGTTTTTTAAAAAAGTAAGTTAGCGTTTAACCATGAAGCTAAGTGTCTCTGAACAATTCAACCACTGACATGTTCCTCAATGCACACTTCCACGCTCTGACTTCTCTCTTTCTTTTGTTTCAGGGTTGTCACGATAAAGTGGTGGAGTTACTGAAGAAAAACATCCAGTGGGTGATTGTTGCAGCTCTTGTTATTGCCTTCCTGCAGGTGAGTAGCATCAATGCAAAAATCAATTTAAAAAAACTTAGGTTTGACTCTTTCCTCTCACACTCAAGACTTAGTGAAATGATTTCACTTGAAAAATAGGTGACTGTTTTTGTGATAATTTGTCATTTTAAAATCTGCTACATCGTCTCTCTGTCCTGTAAACGCTTTTCAGCTGAGTGCTACAGTTAGGACATAAATCAAAACTTTCTATAGGACTGTCAAAAAATTATTTCATAAAGTCTCATATCAATGTCCTCCCCACTTGTGACTGTTTCAATTTCAGATAATGGGCATTGTGTTCGCCTGCGTGTTGATGAGAGGCATCCGCAGCGGCTATGAAGTCATGTGATTCAACTGAACACCTGAGTAGCAGTTGGTTGTTAAGATTACGCTTATTGGGAACTTAATTTGGAAACTTGTTTATCTTATACTGCTGATGTAATGCACAGAACAATATATTTTCCTTGTACTTACTCTAGATTAGGTTGTATAGGTTAACAATATCTCTGCTTTAAGACTGTATGTTTAGATGGAAATGATAGAAAAGATTAATGGCCACTTAAATGTAAGTTTATGTTCTTGTTCGTGGAGAGGATTTCTAGCATCTCTTACTTTGCTTGTTCTGTAAATAGTTCAGATTTTTTAAAAGTGGGGATGTGTGAGGTAAGGTCTTCTTCATGTCGATAGAATGAGTGTTTTGTCATGTCGTCCCTGTGTACAGCAGACCAATGGCAGTATTTCCCTCTGCCTCCTCAAACTGTACAAAGGGGTGATTGATAGGCTTTTAGCTTAAGGTAGAGGGAGATGAGCTATGCAGCTCTGTTTGCATACACATGCAGTTAAACTCTCAGAGTGATTATGCAGAAAGTTCGAAGTAAATAACTTCTGTGGTATTTCCGTTTAGAGTAACTGAAATTTGCAAGTCATCACTGTCTGAGAAAATGAACCAAATTAGCCTTCATGCAGTCATTTCTCTCTGCCACATTGGAATCCAGAATCCCAAATCTTAACCATGTTTGTAGAAAGAGCACCCACCTTGTGTGTTGCCTGCACACAAGGTGGGACCTGGGTGGACCTCCATGGGTGAACCCTTGAGACGGAGGGAGCTGATGATTGCTAGCGTTGTCCACTTTCTCATACAGTGCTGACAGTTTTCAGTTAACTAAAATATAAATAACACAAACCTTATTAACTTCAGACTTTCTGCATAACATCTCAAAGTTGTATTACACAGGCATGTGAGAAAGACTGTATCATCCTAAGATTACGATACACTTTCAATAAATGATAATAGACTGACTTTTGATAAGTACCTCACACAACCCTACTTTTAAAACCTGAGCTATCCCTTTAGGAGGCTATAGACCTGTTTTGGGGCTGAGTTATTATGTTTAGCTGGTTCCCAGCTTCTGTTTTTATTAAAGACTCCTCAAAATACATCTGAATTTGCTCTGAAAGTAAATACAAACAACAGAAATAAATGCACCATAAAGCTTATTTATTTCAGACACAGTTCCATTACAATAAAGAAAAAATATTGGCACAGCAACACAACATTCAAAACCTGTTGAGCAAATAATATCACATATTTTAAAAGTTATTAATAAACAGAATAGAACTTCTGCAAATCTTATCAGATGTATTATGCCAGTCTTTGCAACATGGTACAGGAAGCAAATGGCCCTTCCTATTTTTACACTTCACAATACCAGCACACAAGGACAAGTAGTTCCACCTACTGTTAAGCTGAAGTTGGTGAAAAGCTTGAATGAAATTATGTGCTGAAATGTGGTCTGACCAGGATAAGATAATTTTAAACCTCCAAAGCAAGAAGACATCAAGTAAACAATAAAGTGCCATCACAGCTCGGCTTGTAAATGCTATTCTGTACCTTAAATGGTTTGCAATGATATTACACAATACAAAGTTCAGCTTCTTGTCACACAAACAAGCTTGAATGTCTTTTCAAATAAAATTGGGCTTTTTTTTCTGTCTTAATTTAAGATTCACCTTCATTTTGTTTTTCCTATTTTAATCCAAGGGTATCTGAGTTGACTAGTTCTGTATTTGACAAAAGGTTCAAGGTTATTATTCCACAAGTTATCTACAATCTTGTCATGACCAGCATTATTTATTGCAAAAAAGTAAGCAGAGCAAAAAGTGAGGTAAATGTTTGAAGATACAGTACAGGTTTGATGTGAACATGTAAAGAATATTTAACATGCCCGCATGAAAACAATCATCTGTATTTTTTTGAATGGAATGTGTCTGAACTACTTGACCGAGCAAAATATGAACAACCCTCAAAGTATTGCTGAACTTTAACAAAGCAAAACCCTTTTTGCTTCCCGGTGTATTTTCATATATGTGTTATGATTGGTAGCTTTAAAGTAAACAATGACAAGTCTGTTTTGCAGTGCGAACAAGCTTGAGATAGAGCAACAGGTAATGATATTACCTCAACATCACAATTTCATATAGTTCAGTGCATCACAATAAGTTTTAAGTCCCTCATAAGGGTCTAAAGGATATGAGATCTCCTCTAAGCAAGATTTAAGAGAAAATTGACCTGTTTTATCATGCTAGTCATAAAGAAGGAATCCTGTAACGACTCCCCTGATAAAGACACAATAGACTCACCCGGTTTTTCCAAAAGAAATCCTGTTAACTGGGAGTTTTGTTAACAATATCTGTGGATCCTCATCCCAGAACAATGGCAAATTTTAAGGTGTCTAGAACTGATGGTATCCTTTTCTTTACTGCAAACCTTCTTTGGGTTTTGGGCTAAGATAGTTTTTATTTCTTAATTCTCTTAAATCTTGCCTAGAACAGATTTAAAATGTTTTTTCCTTGGCAAAAACGAGATGTTGACAGCTCTCAGGAAGTTGTGCTGCCCGGGGCACTAAAGAGAACATAATCACCACAGCAGATTGCTTCAGACTTCCTGTCATTGTCGGCTGGGCCCATTCGGGAAGTTGGCAGAGAGAAATACAATGCTGTGCAAAAGCAGTGACACCTCTGAGTCTGAAAAAAATTGAATAAGAGATTAAAAAAATGGCAATAAATTTTAGAAAAGATGGACATGTCTAAAAGGAAATCGAAACCAATTTCTTACTCATGCATAAAAGAATTTCAAATATTTTACACGTCAAATTTTTACAAGTGTTTGAGGGGAATAACTGTCTGTTAAAGGATGGTAGAATGGCACCGATGTTCTCAACCAACTCTTGGCAGGAAAGAAAACAAGCTTATTTCCCCGAATTTTGAGCCATCCCATAAATGCGATACAAAAAGGACATGCAAACAGGATATTCCAAAGCTACTGCACATCCAAAAGAAAATACCTTTCAATGAGGACGACACCTGAAGCCACCTGGATAACCACTCACGACACTGGTTGATGCCAAGATTGTCAGAATTAAGTCCCCTTACATAACAAGCCTGAAAAGAGTAAAAACAAATTATATTTCAAACAAAAAATGACTAAGGAGTGTGGAACGTTCATCGAATCGATCATGTTGGCCGGCGACCCGTGCAGAGTGACTGACCTGTCTGATTTCGGAGTCGCTCAGCTGGTGAGGTCCCAGCCTGCTGAGGGCTCGGTCCAGCTGCAGCAGCTCCAGTGCATGGCTGTTCAGCCGGTGGCCAATCAGGAAACCTGGGAGGCGAGGCGTCAGGAAGAGGAGGGGGCTGACGTGTCTCTGGGAAGGCCATGCAAACAGACAGAAAGAAAGACAGATGAGATATTTCACTGGTGTTCAAGTTCCTGCCCTGCAGGCTTTACTCACCATATGAGCCACACTCATCCTCTTTATACCCAGAGGGGGTCCAGAGAACAG
>JAPZDZ010000002.1:21485467-21498525 GCA_029783805.1 Acanthurus tennentii
TCAGGCAAAAGATACAGAAGTATCCGCTGCCGTACCACCAGACTACAGAGCAGCTTCTTCCCTCAGGCTGAGACTACTTAATGCATCATCTGCACTCCTCCATGTTTAATAATTTTTATTTTTAATTTTTCTACAATCAATTAATCAATCAAAAGGGAACCACACATTAATATCATTTTGCAGCCTTTGTTGTATTATGACCAATAAACTTCCTTGTATCCTTGTATTCTTGTATCCTTGTATCCTTATTGCTCTGGTCTGTCCACAGCATCCTTGGTTAACTGTTGTCTTGTTTCTCTGCAGACCTGAGAAGACCACCAACAATCTTGGTCCAACTTTCAGAACACCAAGTACCCTTCCATGGCCTGAGTTATAAACCCTAATTTGTGCTGTCCTCAATTCTTATAGAAACCTAAGTGGGCCTAATGTCTTTATGCCTGCAAGGATGTTTCTTTTTAAATTTGTTCTTAAGTTTTACACAGGCAAAGTTTTTAATTTGCAAAACTGCAAGAAAAAAAATAAGCCCTTTCTTACTGAACCTAGGTTGAGACTTTTAGTCGTACCAAAAGTACAATATATGCCAAGTATGGAGACAGTTAAGTGTCTGAAGTGCATGTTCACACTAGTGCCTCTTGTTCCTGTTTTGTATTGCATTGTTTGATGACATTGACATTAATCTTGCTTGCTATTAAAGAGTTTTTTGTTTAAAAAATCATTTGAGTGGATTGTTATGTGAGTACCCTGAAAATACAAGCAGTTTGACAGGACTTTGTGATGTGACTGAATTTTGCATTTTTTTTATATTTGGGAAGGTAATAAGGCAAGAACAATATTTTTACACTTAAGACTGAACAAGAAATTTTGAATTCTGAGGGGAATCTTAAGTTTAAGTAACATCCGTTACTTGGATTGCCAGGCTCAGTATTCTCATAAATTAGCCTGACCGTAAAGTGTGTTACTTCTATTTTTACTGAAAGATTTATTTTACCTCAAAATGATAGTAAGTTAATTTCTCTTTGGATGAAAGCACCAAAAGGATTGCTGGAAAGTGCTGATATTGCTTTAGCCACTGTTAATCATCACCATAGACCTTTTTATTCACACTGATGCCCAGAGGTTCAATGGTTCAAGGGCAGGTACAAACATTTTTAATTCAAACAATAGAAATATAAAGGTGTAATACCAGACTGCATGTTTTTAATGTGCCATATCTAATAAGGTGTTAAACTCATAATTCATTCTGTTTAATAAATTACAGTTGCCTCTATATGACGCTTCTTGACCCCATGCAAGCAACTGTGTGGAAACATATAAGCTGTGTTACACTGCATGGCCACTGGATGGCGGTAAACATCAACTTCTCACTCCAGCAGGCAACTCAAGTGTTGGCATAATCACTACCCCAGTGTGCTTCCCAGTCCTTTTGAAACTTTACTCCTTTGATTGGACAATCTCCTTTTTATTTAAATGCCTTTTCTGCATTTAATTTTTTTTTTTACAGTATGTTTTATGCCTGTAGTGTCACTCTAGACACCTGACGTTAGTTTATATGATTAAGTGTTCAAGGTGAAACCTTTGCAGATAATCCCAGTGTGTGGGCGACCAGCCAACGCACTCTGTCATATCTAAGTGGCATTATTGATTTCATGTGATGACTATTTTTGTTGAGGCTATTATTGGAAGTGTTCAGATGGGCTCTGCGCTGCCCTGTCACTGTCTGTAAGGATGAGATAGGATTCCTCCGAACAGAGTACGTGCAGGACCTGTAGTCTATACTGGAACTTGCATGTCTGTCGAGGAACCATCGCCTCCTCTTAGATGTAAGCCTACTGTATATCTGTTACTACCTGCAGAGTGTTTATAGGGTGACACAGTGACACTCATGTTAGTTTTGAACTTTTGAACTTGTGTTTGACTGGACTTAAATGTCACATCATCCTCTCTAAAAAACCAAGTCAGTGATGTTAACTTGTTCTCAGCAGAACTCACGCCATCAAGTCATTGTGTTTCTTATCTGTTAGAAGCTGCCAGATGAAAATTTGATGAGAGTTTAAAAAAATATGCATAAAGCAAAATATACTGTCAGTGTAAAAAACTTGCCCCCTGATTCTTAAAACTGAGGCTGTTTATCTCTGAAATCCACTCAGCAGGGGCCTTTTGGAAGAGGATTTTTCAACACTCACAGAAGTCTAAAGTACTTGACATAAGACATAAAACAGGTATGAAGATATAAAAGAAGCAGTGCATCTCAAAAGAAATATCCATTTAGATTTCCAAAAAAACGTAACACGATAATTATATCATTGATACCACACTTAAAAACTTTGTTGCATGGAAAAAAAGTATGATTCAGAATGTTCTATGATATACAGAGGTACTAGCAACGAAATGTTTTAGCCAAGTAAAATTTAAAGTAACCTTCTCATTGTGCAGAGGGCCCTATCAGTATCGTTTATCATTACGTTATTAGATTACATGTAAGTATCATTTTTATGCTGCAGCTCTTCCAGACGGGGCTAATTTTAACTGCTCTATAAACTGTTGGGTAGTTTAAATCTCATAATGAATCATGCTTCGTCAGCTGATCATATATTCAAAGTAAAAAATCAATAATTTAAAAGGAAAAAAGGAAAAAAGAAGTAAAAACAAAGTAACAGTGACTCTTAAATGAGTGCGGCAGAGCAAAAAGTAGACTACTAGGCTTTGAAATGTGGCTTCTATGAAGGAGCCAATCATTTAATGGCAATAATCAAAGTACTTGAGTATTTAGTTACTTTCCACTTCTGGCAATGTCCATATAAGACATTTGAAAAACTTTTGTATTGATTAGCAATAGACTGCATTGATTAAAACCCTTGACCCCTTTTTGGATATAAACCTAATGCCCAGTCCACATTTACACTCTTGCCAAACAGTAATATATAACGAAACTAAATAGCCTTAGCACATCCTGTTCCAGAATGAGTGCCCAGTACAAGCCAGCAGGAGACTCACTGAGTCTCCTGGAGCCATGATTTTCAAAATAAGGGCCCTCGCCCTCTAGAGGGCACCAAGTAAGCACCCAAGGGGCCTCAGCCAATAGGAGAGAAGATGAGGGGAAGACGCTTAAAAAATAACTTGAAAGAGTAATATCGAGTACTATGATTGTCTATATTATAAAACAGAATTTATAATAATATCCGATTTTAATCTTATCTGTCATTAGCTGTCAGTTTTGACCTGCTGTTGTATACAACTGCAACAAGGCCGTTCTACTCCTGAAATTCAGCTAGATACGATGCTTGCTGGACATGAACATGTGAAACTGAAGAGCAAATCAACAGCCCTCTTAAAAAAGCTCAGCTGCAAACAGACCAAAGAGCTCCGAGCCTAGTAAAACCCACGAGTATGAGGTGGCAAATATAAGACATGGATGCATGCTGTTGAGGGTTTTAAAAGACATCTTCCGAAAGGGGGCCACAGCTACAAGTTAGCATCGTTTGGGGGGCTTATGGACAGAAATATTAAAATATAGCTAAGAAAATAGCTGAAATCAATCAATCAGCAGCAAGAAAAACTTATTTTCCTCTTCCTCTTTATGTAAAATGCTTCATTAAAAGACATTTCTAATTTTTTTTTCTTTTTTGGGTGGCATCAACATTAAAGAGCATTTGACAGAGGTGTATTATTTTCTGCGCTTGTGAGTTTGTCTTTCTCTTCACAGAGTATGTTTAATTTGAAATCCTCATAGAAATCAGTATATTTTTAACAAATCCTGCAATCACATGGCACACGATGTATTAAAGTCTTAAAATAAGTCAGAAACCAGAAAATAGATGACTAAAAACTGCTTAACAATGTTATGTGTCAATGTGTTGAAGATAATCATTTGATAATAAAGCTGGTGGCTGCCATTAGTCAGTCCATCATTTTGGTCAAGAGTGAAACTACTGGATGAATTGTGAATTTTCCTCCTAGTGGATGAATTGTACAAACTTTAATGAAACCTGTAATGATGCCTCAGTGCCCTCACTCTGACCCTGCTGCGTCTTTAGACTGTCACAGTAGCCTTCCCTCTTTTTAAAATTCACCCTCCTTTGTGACACAGCAGAGTGGTTATATCACATCGCTGTACCCATTGAGATTTGACTCTTATAAAACTCATCACGCTCATGATAGTGGCCGGACACTCTGCAAACAAGTTTCAGGCACGCACCCTGGGCTTGTCGCCTGCAAGTGAAACCAAAGCCTCTCTGTAGATCTTGTTTTATAAATGTGACATTCTCATATTCTCTCAGACATAAGACTCCTTCACAATGTGCAGTGGACATGTTGTGCTCTGGATCAGGCCTCTAATCCTGTAACTCTGTCTGACGCTTGTGATTCACTGTTATCACTGGCATTTCGTGCGCCTCTCAAACAAGCCACATTAAAGTTGCTCTAACTTTCCACTGAGGCATCATGGGTAGATCCAAAGGGAACTGCCCTGCCCATCTCATCGTTATCAGTGTGCCATCACTCAATACAGTATGTGCTGTAATCAGAGTGATGCTGTCTTCATCCAACTGGTACATTTGCAGGCTCGTGTAGTCCTTCTACTTGTATATTAAGTTGCTTTGCGGTACCCACATGAGAATTTCAGAGTCTGTAACTCAAGAGAAGCATGAGATCAGTTTGGTGCTGCTTCAGATAATTTAACTCTAAGTTACCCTGAAAATTCAAGGGCAAAGTCTATTCCTGGTGTTTGATATGACATCCCACTGGATCAAAATCACTTCAGCGTAAGTGCAATAAAATCTACAGGAATTAGTATTGATGGCATTGAAGCATATCGGCAGGACCACATGTGAGGCTCCGCCGGAGATGGACTCCCAATCATCTGGTGTACTGTTTGGTAGTTACATTGGATTGTATTGCATGTGTGAGGTTAAGTAAATAGCAGAGACACACTAAATATTGTGTGTCATTCATGCTGGGATTACTACAGGACACTGTGGGGTCTGTACGGGGTCTAAAGATTTTAAATTAAGACATCCATCATAAAGGCTTTATCAGTTGTAACATTTTTTTTAATTTAATTCTGTCAAACTGATCTTTATTAGACATTATTTACAATTCATATATTTTTATACAAGAGAATTTGTACTGTTTAGTAGGCAAATTATATTACCTACTGAATAACTGGTGCAACCAGACAGCTCATCAAAGCCTTTGCAAGAACATTAATTTCCTACAAAGATATAATCTAGCTTCAGTTCTCTGATTTGCTGGTCACATTTTTTAAAATTTGTAAGGATTCAAAAAATCTGGTTTTGTGCTCATGATATTTTTAGAAAAACAAGTGACAAGTCAAAGCAACAGGACATCCTCTGTCTTTATGCCAGTTAGCCAACTAGCTCGCTAAGTAGCGCCAACTTTTATAGTGTTCATGTCTGTGTACTCAAAACTGATAGAGTAGGTTAGATTAATAGTAAATAAATAATGTCATAACTTATTATATTAACAATGTCTGACAAAAAAACGATATGAAAAATAGCCTATTTACATATTTGGACAGGATTAAAGCCTCAATAATAATTTATTTTAAAGCCTGTTAGAGTAAAAAAGAAAAAAACATCAATATATTGGCCATAATTTTTTTTTTTTGGTCTTTTTTCTCAAAGAGAATTGACTAAATTCCATAAATATGACAACTGAAGAGATGTGACTTTAATGGAAACAATGAGTTTAAATTACCTCAAACAAATCCTCAGTATTTCTGTACTGCTAGTCCTTTTTAGCTGTCAGCCGACATATACAGTGATAATTATACATACAGGCAGAAAGGTAATATTATCAGGGATATTTATCAGTCTTCCTCCACTGTGGATGCAGCCCTGTTTGCGTGTCTCAGGTTGTATTTACTCAGCCGTCGTCACATGTTTTTAGCCATGCTAGCTGCATGTCAGTCACTCCAACAACTACTGAGTGGATTGCCATGTAATTCTCTACAGGCATTCTTGGTCTCCGGAGGATAAAGCCCAACGACTTTAGTGATCCCCGGACTTTTCCTCTCACATTGCCATGAGGTTGACCTCTTTGATTGGAGTTAAATGTCTCAACAGCAATTGGATGGATTGTTACGAACTTCAGGTTGCCCTTACAGACCTATCATGAACTCTGATTAATGTGTTTAATTGCTTTGTCCAACAATCATTCTTTCAGTTAATTTGATCACTTGATAATCATCCAGGATCCCGAGCCTCTGTGTTCCTGCTGACTTTGCCTTTTGAAGCATTACAGTGTATCATAGCTGGTGTAAACAGGTTCAGCTGAGTAATCTATCACCTATCATCTAAATAAGCTTTCGTTACTGTGACTTGCAGTTTTTCCATGACTGTTTCTTTAAGCTATAAAACATGTGCATACATGTTATCACACACACACACACACACACACACACACACACACACGGATGTGGACTGGCAGTATACAATGACAGAGTAGTCTGGGTTACTTGAGACCGGACTGGGAATTCCACCGGTTTCTAAAAAGAGATCAGCACATAACTGGGAGGGAGGTGGACGGGGGAACATTTTTCAGCTGTATGTTCTGATCTGTTGCCAAAAGAAGAAGTTACACTTGACTCGGGCCTCCAGGCTGCTGGCACAGCACAGCAACACAATGGAAGAACAAACAGAAAAAAACAAACATAACTTATTAAAAGAGAAGAATATTGTTCATGCTTTTTGTGTTTACAGTTTACTACAATACAAATCTGCTGCAAGTAGCAGCAGCAAGTAGGATTTATTAGAAACTAAACTATTTCATAACTTAATATACTTCTCTAAGAATTCTGAGAAACAATGACAAAAGTAGTTGGAGCATGCAGTTTAAAATTTTATTTCTTGTTTAGCGGCAGTAAAATATAACTTCTTAGTATGTAAAAACAACAGGCCCAAAACAAAATGACATTTTCCCCACACTGCAGATTACAGTTCATGTGGTAATAACACCAGCAGGTTTAAAACAAATTAAAAATAATTTAAATACAAGACCAGTGTATTTGACTGTACTGGATGATACACAGTATACACTATTAGCTGCTCAATGTCTATTCATGATACATGAATGATACTACTGAATAATTCTGTAGGTTTAACCTACTTCATGTTCACCAAATACATATGGTGGCATCAAATACAAAGCAAACTAGACATTTCAGTCGCTGATGCTTTGGATGTTGATGAGTAAAGGCATCAATTTGGAAAGTGGTTCTGTGAAATAATTTGCTTGTTTGAACATGCTGAAGCACCTCAAGTGTTTAATCTAAACAGAAATGTAATGCTTTGTTGGATATTTTATGTGCAATTTACAGTCATCCAAATTACGACATGTTTTTTACAAAAAACTAAAATTATTGTGCTCTTAACATCCTTAAAAATGATGGCACTGATATCGTTTGTATTTCCGTTTGTAACTGTTTGGAAAGTGCAATCATCCTCCCTCCATCAGAAATGCTTCCATTCATGGCACCTTGTTGTATGTAAACAGTCACCCTTTGGTCCATGAGTTGGCCTGTCAGATTCCATCTGCAATATCTTGGACACACAAACTAGGAAGAGCATGTTTTCATGGATCCACATACATGTTGCAACTGCAAAGGTTCTACAAGTTTTTTAACTCATCCACTTTATAATGCAAGAGTAGCCCTTTTTCCTCTTGAGCTGCACAATCCCTCTAGAATACTCATCTTCTTAGCTTCTTGCAGTTTCACTTAATACTACCTGAAGTATGAGTGCTCAGTCTGTTCTTCTTGGCTCTCATATGAATTCCAGATTTTATATCACAGATGGTCAGTCTCCAATCTCACTCTCAAAATGGAAGCGTATCCATGAAGATTTTGTCCACAATCGGTGGTGGAGGAACAATATCTTCTAATTTAAGGTAAAAGATACGCTGAAGGCCTTGGGTGCACAGAGTCCTGAGCTCAGGCAGCTTCCCAAGAAGTCTGGACAAATAATTGGGTCGCAAAGAGTCTGAGCCGCAGCCAGAAACGTGATCTTTAAGGCAGGTGATGAGCTGGTTCTGCAGCTCCTCCACACGTCCCGGCTCCTTAAGACCATGCCGATCTGCAGGGGAGAATTGGATACATGTCGGAGTCAGAGTGAGCTTCTATATTTTCACTTTATATAACACAAAAAAAAACCACACTGATTAATAGAGTACGAACTTTCGACCATGCAGCATGAGCAGTTGTTTAGCTTTAAATGTGAACCTGCATTGTGGTTATGTTTAGTCTGCCGTGACACGCGTATTTCATATTCTCTGCACTTGAGGACGTGTTAAATTTTGTTTTACACCTGCTGTGTCAATCCTGTGTTGTGTAACTGCTTGGTTTTGACCCACCAATGAAACAAGATTCCTCATGCTAACCTTTTTTTTTCTTGCATAATAAAAGCAACTCCAATTCAGATTTTAATTGGCACAAAACAAGTGGGTTTAAGCCTGATCTCTCTATCTCTGAAGTAACAGGATGATTTAGGCTCTTACCAGTGATTATGACCAGGGCGGTGAGGCAGGAGAAGGAGGAGACGTCCAGCTTCATGCGATGGAGGGCTTGAGAAAACTCCAAGATGGAGTCAATCCAGTCCCCAAAGCCTCTGACACACTGCATTTTGTGAAGTACAGCTCCATTGCAGAAGATGAGCTTGTCCATTTCAGGATTGGAACTTTTAAAAAAAAAAAAGAAAGTTTGATTTAATGCAAAGCACCAGGAATATAATATGCAAGATATATGAAAAACAGGATGAAATTTAGCTGTTCAGTGTTTATGTTTATTACTATTTCCTTAACTTCAGTGTTTTGCAGAAAGCACCACTCACCGATATGCAAGACGCAAGATGAAGAGTTCAACAAACGCAGATTCCAGCAGGAGTTCCTGGTCCTCTGGGCAGAACTCAGAGAAACCTGGGATGCTCTTCGTCCACTTCCTGATGACCTCCATGGAGGCTGTGAGTAGGTCGTAGAACTGCTTGATGTCATTTGCATCCTCTTTCTGGTTTGGACTGACTTCTGTCTCGTCATACTGAAACCACAGACAACAGAGTTCAAACAGATGTCAAAGTGCTAATTATTTTAAAAAGGAGCAAGTCTGATTGTATGTACTTTTTTTTACCTTGGAGTAATCCAGTTTCCCAACACCGGGGTTTGAGTCAATATGGGCTCTCACAAGTGAAGCGATCATGCTCACTGGAGACACACTGGCTGTCACATCCTGGACAACTTTAGGCTTGGACGGCAGGCGACCTCTTCGTCCTTTCAGGCTGTCTGTCCGCACAACTGGAATATAGAGACATTAACTGTTACTTTAAGTTCAGCATTACCATCCTAATTCTATCATTTATCTGGGTTTTGTACTGAACTCACCTTCCCTCACCATGCCTACAGCTAGACACTTCTGGAAACGGCAGAACTGGCATCTATTCCGCCTCCTCTTGTCCACAGGACAGTCTTTGTTGGCGAGGCAAACATACTTGGAATTTTTTTGTACTGTACGCTGTGAAAGAAAGAGGAGAAATACTTCAAACCCATTTCAAAGACTGGCACAAAACAATAAGTGTGATGACACATTTGTTTCACATTTTCACAGAAGTTGATGTATTGATCTTATTACCTTGAAAAACCCTTTGCATCCCTCACAGGTGCGAACCCCGTAGTGTTGACAGGAGGCATTGTCTCCACACACGGCACAGCAGCCCTCATTTCCACTGGGACTTTTTAATTTGGGTGATAAGCTCCCATCCAGCTGGTCAGCACCATCAAGGTTGTGTGTTTGCTCCATCACCATGGCGGGGTAGTTCAGTGCAGATGGATGACTGTGGGTTAAAGTGAAAGGATCCTGCTCTCGTAAGTTTGGTTGACCCAAATGAGACATATCCTCCACAGAACCTGAGCCAAAGGTGAAGAAAGATGGTGCGTGTGTCAGTGAGGTCTCCTCTGGCACCCAGTATCCTGGACTGGGTGAGTATGGCCCGAAGGCTGAATCCCAGTTAGAGACATGCTGACTCTGGAACCCGGGGGTTGAAGGAGAAGAGGCTGATGCAGGGCTGCCGAAATAATCAGACCCAGCGGGGGAAGCGGCTTCATCGGGGAAAGCTAGCGTGAATGCTCCAGGGTAGCAGCCATAAACATGGAGGTCATCCAGCTTGAAGGCAGTCTCCTGGCTTGAGGACGGAGTGACGTTGGCGGGGGCTGTGGTGAACTGACATGAATATGCATCAAAGTCGCTCGCCTGAGTGCCCACAAGAGAGTTGATGCTTGGCAGGGATGGAGCAGAGAGGTGGTCCCGTGGGCTGCTCATATCGGCAGCCAGCCTGGAGATGAAGTTTGAGCTTTGAAGCTCAGAGCTGCCAAGGTTGATGTCACAGGGCTGAGATCCATGCCGGGGGTGTATGCAAGTCATGACTGCAAGCCTGGAAAAGACAGATTCAAAAAAGTTATGGCCAGACAATCTTGATCTTTTTCTTTAACCCTAAAGCCATGGTCAGTTAACCAAGGGAAGAGCTGAAGCCACGTTTTGTCTTTCTCTGTGCATCATGTACAGTTTTCATGTGATGGATTAAGATAAGGCAACAGTGCAGGACCCTCCTCAAGGCCATTTCTGAATCTACTTTGTTTTAATGCTTAAGTGGCACAAACAAATTATATTTTAAATGGTAAATTAAATTTTAACTTAAGTTAAGTTACTATAAATCAATTGCTCTCCAGTGAACCAGAGGCTATTGGGTCCTCCTGGGGGTGTGGTGCCCTGATGCAGTTTCCCAGTTGGATAATCCTGCCTTGCAACAAGCATGGCAAACTGCATTGAAATTCATTAGTATTCTCATTAAATTAAAAAAAAAATCCTGGAAGGTGCTCCGCTCTTTTAAGGATCAGTCTTATATCATCTTATCATATATCACCATGGCAGATGAACATGGTCAGCTGCACATGACTGTAAAGTACAGTAAATGGATCGTGCCAACATATGACATATGAGGCACATATGAGGCACTAGTGACTTGTTAAAGACACTAGGGCGATCTCTTAGTTGCACTTTAATTTCCAAACTTTATTTTGAAAATAAAGCTCATTTTCAAATTTTAAATTAAATAAAAATTTGACAAAACACATTATTTTTATGACAGCTTAAGTCCGTGGATTTCAGTCAAGTCATTTTAAAGCCCAGGTTTCAATATCGATGTTAAGTTTCATATTTAAAAATAAGTTGTTTACGCATTCAAGAATATTGTATTAAAAAAATTATAAATATTTCTTACCTTTTGGATCCGTTTACAGGTGTTTTAAACTGTCTGTACCGAACAACCATCAGTCATCTTCAGTCTCCCAGCTAAGGAGCAGTCCCTCCGCTCGCAACGAGACAACAGTTTTTATACTATACGGCCTCGTTGCACCCATGACGTAACAGAAAGCTTTCCATACAAGGCCCGGCGGCGGGCGGGGAGATTTCCAGGCTTCGGCCAATCACAGCGCGCGTTCAAGAGAATAGACGTTGGATGACGCACTACGGGATTCCGTTGACGTGAGTTCAGCGAGGAACCGCAGCAGCATTGTCCTCCTGCGAGACGAGCGCACACACGCACACACGCACACGCACAGCTAAATTAAACTTGATAAAGCTGAGTTTAACGTGACATTTCGGGCATGTGGAGGCTGACAATGTGCTAGTATGTGCGTTAGATATTGATCATATTGAATCATATAACGAGTGACTCTTGGTTGTAGAGCTTGCATTGCGTTTTGCTGATAAAGTGGAAAATTCTGATTTTCAGACATATAAACAGGAAGCCACAGTAACTTAGACGTGTCTTCTACTTAAGAGAGGAAAAATGTGTTTTATCTTATGATAAAAGTAAAGAAATCTTGCTTAAAAAAATGCATTTGATAAAAATTATCTGGTGTAAATAGAGTATATGACAAAAATAGCTGTATGTGCTTTCTGAGAAGGGGTAGAGTTGGCTAAGCATTAAACTTCCACATGGCTAAAAGGTCCATAGGATCCTCAAGGCTCCAGGTTTACTGTGTGAGAACTACTTTGTGCTAATTTAATTTAAAATGTATTTTGGAATAAATTACCCTGACATGAGCCTCAAGGTGGGTCTTGCTATAAAGGCCTGTCTTGAAGAGGGTCCATCCCTTTGTTGAACTCTGGTTGTAAAACCTTGCCATTATTATAATTTCAGGGGGGTAATTTGCCTCTATTTTGCATGTTACTAAATAAATTTGTGTTAAGTGTTACTAAAAAGCAGCAATATGTGACCAGGTAGTATTCTGGCACAGAAACTGTACACATTGCAAAGAGAGTTTTAAGATGAAATAGAGCCCTGCACGTTACTTATCCCGAGACCTCTACATAAACTGAAAAACACCTGACATAGTTTCATATTTTGCCTATTCTTAGCTCATTTCTTGATTAATCGATACACAATGTTTGGTTTAGAGGAACCTTCCCTTTTTCTGTGGTACAATGAAACGTCACTACTTTGCATTACTTGCATGTGAGCACTGCATATTAGACATCACATGCAAAAACGCCCAGTGAAAAACACTTGTGTCTTATTTAATAACTCCAGCGTGCTCTTTATTCTACTATAAACTGTATACATTGCACAGAGGGTATGTAGATTAAAAGAAGCCCTGCAGGTTGCATATACTATATAATGACTATAAAATGTACATAGGTTTGAGCAAATATCACATGTACAACATAGTCTAATCTAACAATAAAAAGAACTTCAAAGCTTATATTGATGATTTTTTTTAAAAAATAGCTAAATGTGTATGTTCAAGGTCATTGTAAGGGTTTTCTTTTGATCACATAGATCCTCTTTACTAGTCTAATGAAACTAAGTGAGATACTCTGACAGTCACCCTTATTTGTTCACTAATTCTTTGCAAGTTTTCTTTAAGCTCCTAGAGTTTCATTACTTTGCATGTCCTCATTAACAACTTTAAACTGCTGCCATCAGGAAGGCTTTTTAGATTGCCTGTATGTAAAACAAATAGAAGGGAGTTTGTGTTTTATTCTGTTAGACCTG
>JAPZDZ010000002.1:21526135-21538456 GCA_029783805.1 Acanthurus tennentii
ACTTTAAGTTCAGGTTAATACTATTCAGACCAAACTACTACTTATTCTAAGCACGGATCCTCAGAGAGATTAAGCTGCACCATTACAGCTCAAACTCTTACAATTCTTAAAGGGATAGAGAAAACTATTATTTTGTGTCAGTGGAAGTGATTATGGAGACTATCGAGATCATATTGCAGCCATATGGGGCCACGGTCTATAAGTGGATGACGCCTCCTTGTGGCAGAAAAAAAACAACAACAATCCACCACATTATGAAAGAGGCAAAGCCAAACACTGATCTCCAGATGATTTATTACAATCTTTACACAGTGTTTTATTTCAGGCATATTACATTGAAATTTTCCAGATGCATTGAAATGATATGACTGATAAAAGCATTTAAATAAGAACTACATATATCTAAACCAAACTGGTCTGAACCGCTAATTTCAAATCCATGTTATCAGCCGTTTATAAATTAAAAAGAGAATATTTCTCATCTTTCTGGGTTTAAGATTTACAGCAAAACACTGTCTGCCCTCACAAACACGCACACATACACACATTTACGCACACAGGAACAGCAGAGTAGGCTGACTGCTGCAGTGAATCAACATGCAGCCCTTTTGGCAATGATTGTCCTATTACTGTTCCCCAAAACACTTTCAAGTAAACAAACAAAAAAAAAAATAGGTAAGATAAATTCGGCCACAATCTGAAATGTAATCTCATCTATTCTTCTCTTTTGGTTCCAAAATGACACCAACACATATCTGGCTTTCACAGCATCTTTACAGCCACAACAAAAAAAGCAATACTACATGGTTTATGTCTAAAGTGCATGCCTACACGATGCCCTGTATGTCCTCTACCTAAGCCATAACCGTAGAGGATGGATTTTAAAAGGCACATGAAGCTTGATATTATTTAAGCATGATATTCACTCTACCTTAATCCTTAATCTAAGTTCCTATAGAGCAACATTTCCACTAACTGTGAAGCGTTGAGATGGAGGCAGCAAGAGTGTTGAGTATTGATAAAAACACAGAGTACATTTGGTCTAAATCTTGTCGCCATGATGCAAACGGATCTCACCATACAGTTTGTAATAATACAGTGCTATGCTTCTGTTATGTGTTACAGACATGCAGAAATGTGTCAGTCCTATATTTACAATAAAGTTAGCAGTTTTATTTGAAAAAACCTGTTGATTTGGCCTGTGGAGCCATCAACATACTCGCTTGATTCTTGTGTGTGATGTGGATCTGAAAAGGAAATGAAAAGTACAAAATGTCCAGTTAATCAAAATAAAATCAAACCAAAACCTTTCTATTCATTTTATAGCAAACAGGAATCTCTGTATTGTATTGCCATAAAGAGAAAACTGCCTGCGTGGCATTTACCGTGCAGGGAGGCTGCATCCACGGCTCTCCATCTATCTGCATCGGTAATGGTTTCTTCGTCCTGAGGTAAAGCAGAGAGGGATCAACATAATGCATCTGGTGACAAAATCAATGATCCTAATGTGTAATTAAAATACTAAAAGGAAAGCCAGCATACATAATTATTGTTATGCAAACAAAAGCTAAGTACCATCCTTAGGAGGTGATCAAAGTCAACTATGAGCCATTCTTAAGACTCAGAGCCCAGAGCCTGACAAGTCTGAACATGTCAGTGTTGATGATTCTCACCTTATGGTGATCTGTGATGTTTTCGCCAGTCTCACGGCGCTCTTGAGGCCTGTGTATATCTGCCCCATCTCCATGGCTCCTTCGAGGCCAACCACCTCTAATCGACGGTCACTGAGATCTGACGGGAACACATGGACAAACTGAACATCAGCACAGAGGGAGAATGCTGTTCAGTCTGAGAACATCATCATATTTACAGTCATCCCATGTAATCTGCATCAGGATACAAACTGGAAATCAATTAAAGTGACAAAATCGCCTGGTGCATAATCAAGATCCATCAGACATTGCTGGATACCTTTATGCTGATACAAAAATTACATCTGAGACAAAAAACAGTATTTTTAAAGAGGCCATGAGATGACAAGACTTGGGTGGGTGACTCGGTTGATCACTTGTACGGGAACATTGTGTCTATCAGCAGCTGTTTTCAATAAAAAAACTCTAATAAACTGACTGAACCCTATCTATCTGCTCAGCACCAAATGGAGGACTTAGTTCGTGATTTGCTGGTAAACGTAGTCGCACATTAGCAGATTAAAACCCGGATGATTTTTTTCAGGAGTTGGTAGAGACAGAATCAGACCTGGAGGGCTGAATCCTGGACAGGTTAACACAAACATGACTGTAAATAAATTATAGTTTTGCTCTGTAACTGTTGGATGTGTGAAAAGGCAACAGTTTGCTAGCAAATTGGCCATATAAACTTAAAAGGTGGTAAATCTATCTGTATTTACAGCTTGTTTCTGCTACCCTCAGGTGGCCAGAGGAGGTCATTGCAGGTTAAGAACAGAACTAAAACAGAATGAAAATACATAATCAAATTAAACCAAAGGTTGCATGAAATAAGAGTGAGTTTCATTTATTGCATTTTATTATTTGTGCAGACAACCATCTTTAAGGAGATTTAATAGATTTTTTTGACAACTTAGGAGCTGCAGATCGAACAGAAAGGATCTTAACACAATATAGGTAGGTATTATAGGTATATCAGGGAGGCGATCTAGCACACAGTCTGTTTACATCTTGGACACAGAGCATATTTGCATTTATTTTGGGTCTTGTTTGCATTTAATTGACAAATGGTCACACTCCCCTTGCCTCTATTTTTACACTAAACCACCGATTGCATGTAAGGATGGTAGACACGACAGCTCCCAAAAGTGAAGAGCAAAAACAAGCAAAATAAAAAATTAAATAAATAAAATTTTCTCCCTCTCCCTCTTGTGGCTGGCTGCAGTTTAGGGAATAAACCTCTCCACATCTACTTTATGGGATGAGATATGAGCCAAACTAAACGATAAATAAAGTCAAGTGAAGTCATCAGCACAAGACAGAAGCACGTGTATATTTTTAGAAAAACTTTTGTATGTTAGAAGGAAGTGGAGATGTGTCATCTATCTTTATATATGGTCAATGTGTTGGATAGTAGATTTATCAAAAACCTTCTGCTAAAAAGAGCTGGGGCTGTTGAGAGCAGAGTTTGAGGTAAGATGAAGTGAAACAAAGGCTGAAAGAGCATTAAAGGTTTCGTACGGCTGTGGTAAACTGCAGAGTTTAGGGTTCATCACTACAAGTGAATCAGTTAAAATTGCACACATCACTTGATCTGCAGTGAATATAAAACATATCCATTATTGCAAATGAAAATTACATTCCTGATCATCTCAAATGCAACTAAGTGTTGAGACAGTAGAGTTTTAGTAAAGATTAAATACCTTGGGAGGTCACTTTCAGGATCTCTGGGTCGATGATCACCTCAGGCTCGTCCTGACTCATCAGTCCCTTAGTGTCCCCTTTTTTGGTCTCACCCCATAGGTTAGAGCCGCCGTGCATGCTGGGAATGTTTAGGACAGCAATGCCCTCTAGAGAAACACCACTGAGGTCCAGTGGAGTACCACAACACTGAGGAAGGAACAGGATGTATCAAACAGTGTAAAGCATCAGTACCATGCCTGCTTGTGAACAGAAGCAGTTTCAAAGAGAAAAATGAAAAAAATGCACACTTGCAGTGCTAGAAAAGCTGATGCGCTTTCTCACCTCAATCGTAAGACTCTCGCTTAGTTTCTTGCAGGAAGCAGAGATGGTTTCTGAAGTGGCAAATTCGAAATACCACAGCTTGTTCTTCATTCTGCAGTTATGAGAAAATGGTTTTTTTTTTCAGTTTTTAATTCATTTTCATTTAACACTTTTTGCTTTTAGCACACAGCTCTCTTCAAAAGGAGGAGATAAGTTGCAACACTTGCTGGTAAAGACATCTGCTGTCGCCACCTGCATTCAGTTTTTTTCCCAGCTTTCAAAAATCCGTTACTGCAGACAGGAAAACTAAGTAAAACTAACAACAAACAGCTCTGCTTTGCTGCTGAACATTTCAGGTCTGTTTTTCAAATGGAGTTGTACGTTATGAGAGGGATATTGTTTGTTTGCTGTTTTTGAGAAGTGCCCTAGAGATTGAATATGTTCCCCAAAACAGTTCAATGTGTACCTGCTGTTGAATTTCTGAGGATGTTTCTCTCTCATCGTGTGAAAGCGATGGGCAATGGAGGCATCCTGTCAACACAACACAATGCTCCATGTGAATCAAACACAAAACTAAAAAAATAAGCGCTTCCTGATTTGTAATATATTTCTAAGAGACTCACAACGCCAATAGAGAAGTAATTATTGATGATTTCATATGGAACTGGGTCGCCTTTCTCCTGATTCTCATCTGTGATGACCTGCACACTCCAGCGGTCCATCAGCACCTGAGAGCTCCCCTCGATGTCTTTAAGAATACGACTCAGATCCTCACCATCATATCCTTACAAAAGGCAAAACACACACAGACCAACATGACTCACTGTTTTGTTTGCGCAATTTTAGAAAAAGACATTTGGAGAACTTCTCTTTTGCTGAATCACAATCAAGCACAAACACACACACGGCAACAGAGCACAAGCAGAACAATGTTTCAACAGTAAGGAAACACTCCAACTCTTATTTTTCACCTCCTCCCCATCGCAGACATCGTGCAAGGTCATTTCCTGTGCCCAAAGGAAGCACAGCGACAGGTGGCCGTACCAGCAGATTAGCTTTGTCTGATGATAAAAAAGTACAAAAAAATGTGTTGCAATGGTTTTCACAGAAGTTAACGGCACTTAAGTAATGTGTGCCTTTTATAGTACTTGATCTAGCAATCTCACCTATTGCGTCAAGAATCCAGCCGACAGTTCCATCTCCTCCACACACCAGGATCCTGTAATCCTGCAGATTTCTAAAGAAACTCAATCTGAAAAAAAGACATAGAGAACTGTAACAGCAGAGTGTGATACAGAGTCGAAAAGAGTATTCAGGACAATGTGTTCTGAAATGATCTAATACTAGCAGGTATGTGTATTTTACAATAAAATGTATTTTCACTGATTTCAAACAAAGTTTGTTCTACTAATGACTCACCCTGGTCCAGGGCCGCCATTCGAAAGGTTGTATACCTGCCGTGGATTCAGTAAATACTGAAACTTATGCAGGACTCTGAAATAAAGGAAACCAGGCTAAACAAAGTGCATGTGTTAGACATTTATTTTTGCATGAACTTGCTCTTCTTCGAGCTCACCTTTCTCCCTGCTTGCCACCACTTTTAGGGTTAACAAACACTAGAAGAGGATGAGTGTTTGGCACAGGGCTGATCTGGTGAAAGATGAACAAATGGTAAAGTTATTTAATAGATGAACAACATTCATACTGGTTACTGTGTGATTTATGTAGCTAAATCAAGTTCAGCCTACTCAGACTCAGGTCACATTGAACACATTCAGCACAGACAGAAGCACTTGTTGGAGAGATTAATACCTGAAGCACTTGTCCATCAGGAGTAGTATTAAGCTCGCTTTCATCTGTTGAGCCTGAGCAGCCATTCTTTACATTGTTTGGTCTCTCCTGCAGGGACAAAAACAAAGAAACTGAGTGAATAAACAAGAGAAAACGTAATAGCTTTTCATGCCTTTTGAGAGTGAATAATCTGTCACGCTGTACCTGTATCAAAATACCACACAGGTGAGAAGGGCTCACCGGCAAGAAGAAACAGCCCTGGGCTGATGTTATGTTCTGCGTTGGTGTGACAGGCACTGTTTGTACTATAAATGTGCTTGAGATGTGCCAGAGGATAATTCTGTACCTTTATAACGGGATATATTGCCCATGGAGGCAGAATATGGTCTCTGAGCAGCCCACAGGTACACTCTGTTGGCTCTTGGTCTGCACATTCATCATGACGCTGTGAAAAAAAACACAAAAACAGACAAATTATATAAACTCCCAGCACGACAGTGATGAAAGCTAACACGATCTGTATTTATCTTCTTTAAATATTTGGCTTTGCATTTCTGTTTCATTTACCGCCTCCCCCATAGAGCTGCCCCAGACAGAATTAAAGCCATTATGGATATATGATCTACAATTAGGCTATTTGAGCAAGAATGCCTAATAATCAAAATGCCCTTTTTCTCCGCATTGCTCAGAAACTATGTAACTACTTATCCCTAAAAATCTGTGACAAGCGAAGATGCTTTCTCACCATCGTGTGGCACCACACACAGTGTTTGCCTGTCAAGCCTTGGAAACTCTTGATCTTCTTCTGGCATTTATCACATTTCCTAGAGTCACAGTTCCCACTCACCCAGTCGTGCGCTGGAACCTGAAATGTGGGATGAGTGTTTTTAAGGATAATGTCTAATTTTGACTGCGAGTGTCACTGTTAATGTTGTCATGGAGACACTGGCATACCCCCGTTTCTTTCTTTGACTTCACATAAGTCCTGGTGCAGGGGGCCGGGTTCCTGTTAGCGCAGCGTCCATGGACTGTGTATTTGCAGCCTGCGCAAAATGACACAAAACTTAGCTGTCGTATGATGTCTACGTTTTATAGATTAACCTCTAGAACTTAAGGCTTACAGATGAGTACTGATCTAAAAAAACAGCTGTAATTCTCAATTTTGACGTTAAAGCTTTAGCGATCAATGTCAAAGCAGTGTTGCCCTCCTCTGGTGAGTTCAGGTACTCACAGGTACAACACAGTCCTTGCTTCCTCAGGCCTAGCAGCATGCTCTGGCATACGTTGCAGTAAACAGGCTTGTTGAAATGTTTCATCCTCCAAAGGTGCTGGCCATCCTTCTGGGTCATCTAGTTGTTGAAGGAGCAATCGGTGAATGGCAATGCAAGAATAACATTCTGTTTTACGATATTCCCTTAAGTGCAAACTTAAAAAAAAAAAATTGTAACAAAAAAGCTTATATCTGTTTTTTTTTTTTATTTTATAAAATCTATATAGCATTGATGACATTTTACAGCTATTTTTCCACACATACTCGTGATTAACAGGCCTTAATGAGACTGGTGATTCCGCAATATGTAGTGACTCTACATATGAGGACATACAATGAAATACCATGGATATTCAAATCAAGCCCAGCTATAATCTCAAACTCTCAGCACAAGATTATACAGTTGCTTCTAATTTGTTTACAGAGCTACCAGCCTCTTACCCAGATCACATACTTATTTTTTGAATCAGCCTGCATCTGTATCAGCCTATCACTTACTGCATGAGGCTCAGAGGGCTGCACAGACAGCAGCACAGAGTAACTGTGAGGGGGCTGAATTTATGCACCCCAGGCTTCAAATGTCTATTGGTTGCTAGAAATAGCCTAAGGGAAGTCCCTGGCATTGTTGTTGAGGCCAAACCCAGTGACAGAGTCCAGTTCATGGTTTGAGATCACCACAGTGATTAGATTGTCACGCAGTCTAACAGTAAGTGGCTTTTATAGTACTGACGATACATTGCACAACACCCTTAACAAAAGCAGATCTGTGCTGATTTAACACATCCATTTTTACGTATACACCAAATATTCAAATGATTCACTTCTTTAATCAAGTGCATCAGCCCTAAGATGACTATTTTATGTGAGCACTTCGTTAAATGTGGGCACAGAATGTGCCGACTAAATGGAAAACACTAAAGCACTCTGATGGTGCAGAGCCTGCATGAGAGGAGATGACATTACCACACCCAGTAACACTGAGTCGGCAAAAAGGCCCTTATGGATAGGGAGGAGGCGAAGGACAGAGGCGAGGCATGCAAGGCCAGGGTGTCATGAGAAGCAGTAAAAGTAGTAAAAGTAGGTTTCGCCAATTTGTAAGATGCCTGCTGTAAAAATGAAATAAACCTAAGGGTATGCTTTTAAAGGGCTAAACGATCAATGAAAAGAGAAATATTCTGCTTTTACAGCACCTTTAGACCCAGTAAGACCAGCAAGGGGACGTTGTTCATTCCTCCCTCCACCCACTCCTCCAGAGACACTGTGCCGCTGCTGTCAGCATCAATTGCTGTCATCATGTCCTTCAGAACCTGATAAAATAACACTCAAATATTATTACTCAGTATATACACATTTTTAATGCAAAAGAGGCCACATGTTTTCCAAATCAAAGTCATAGGAATTTGTTGATTTTATAGGTGCAGAGAAGCTTATCATGTAGCATAGGAAATGAGTAACAAGATCTGCCCTATACTGTGCTGACTGCTACAAGAGATATCTTTTGCAAACCAATGTGTCTATACATAATTGTATTCACAGGGCAGCACAGTGTGTGCAGCTTTTATGCATTTGAGGAACTTTCCATTTCAGAGTAGTGTATTCTGGGGCTTACCGGCCTCAGCTCTGACACATCCCATCCGAGGTATTCTGCAGCATGCATCATCTGAGCAATAATCCTATCCACTTCCTGTTTTAACAGTTACAAAATATTTTTAGTAGTGTGGTTGACACAATACACAACTTTTATTCAAAAGATTAATGACAGGGTTTCTCAATCATGAACTGAAAAGGGAGTTAATAAAGCAGAATATTCCATTTGTTTTTTGACAAGCACACCTCTGAATTTTACTCAACAACTTACAGAGCTGTCAAGGACCCCGTTGCCATCTCTGTCATAAAGCTTGAAAGCAACTAAAAAAAGAGAGGAAATGAAAGTGGAATTGCTGCGTCACATCATTATTATTACTTTGGGCATAAAAAAGAGTAAGGACTCACACTCCAGCTTGTCCCTGGGCTGGCCATCCTCCAGCAAAGAGAAGTAACATGAAACATCCTTCAAAAAGACTTCCTCTACAAGAGAGATGCAGGAGAGAGAGGGATGACTGTGAATACTCTGGTTACCATGTCTGCACAAACAGTACCTCACAGGCATGTGGTGATAAATGAATGTATGCCAAATGGGCCATGGCGTAAATTGATAAGGGCCCGCTGCAAAGTAGCGTGGAGGCAGTGAGTTGTGTTAATTCATGGTGTATAATCTCACTGGCACTGTCTTCCTGGGTGGGTTCAGAGTTTTGGAAGGAACGGAAGAGTCGCTGGCAGAGATCCACAGGAAAGTCCTCCACTTCTAAATAAGTCTTCAGGAACAGACGAAAACCTTCCTCATTGATGCACTAAAAAATATGAGTGGAAGAGAAATATTTGGTTTACAATGGATTTA
Organism: Acanthurus tennentii; assembly: GCA_029783805.1. Taxonomy (NCBI): domain Eukaryota; kingdom Metazoa; phylum Chordata; class Actinopteri; order Acanthuriformes; family Acanthuridae; genus Acanthurus; species Acanthurus tennentii. The sequence continues at coordinate 21,535,326 of JAPZDZ010000002.1, forward strand.
TGACGTGTTTATTTTTATTTTCCTCTGTGATTGTTGTAAAATTTGAGAGACTAGAACAATCAAATTGTTACCATTGTGTGAAAATGTTCTATCTGACATGTGACCCTTTATGAGAAAAACAGCATTGCTGAGAGCTTAAAAGTCATGTAAGTGCATCCATCGTGAGCTGAAAAAGGCTTTCAAAAGCAAGGTGTGTCTCAGAAACATTTAATAAATCATTTTCAATCAAACATTTAACAGTTTTAGGAGTTTAGGTGGTTGCAGGGTTTTTACTTGACAAGGACATGAAACAAAAAACAAGATCCTGATTCAAGATTCAGTCCATCTGTCTGGCCTGGTATCTTTCTTTCTTATACAATAATATGCTGCAGGGCTAACAAGCAATAGTCCCTCGATAATGGTGAACCACAAACCCACTTCTGAGATTATTCCATTTTCCTGGTTGAGACCTTGTAGAGCTGCCCCAATAATAAATAATATCACTGCAAGGCAGCCAGATCATTATTCTGCGCATATCGACATTTACAACAAATAACTTCACTGTTCTGTTTATCGTAAAAGCTATTAACTAGTTCAATATTAAAGTATTTATTTTATCTATTTTTTTTAAAAAACATTTCCTTCCAATTATCTCATTAAATTGTATGTATCCAAATGATCAATCAGAAGTAATTTAATTTGCTTGCTGCACCAATTGGTTAGCAGTATCAGCCACTGATGTAAGGATGGTTCTTTTTTCAATCACATTAAGCTTACACTGCATGAGGGCAACCAGCACGGTGTTCAGAAAGGCCTTGCTGCGTGGGCAAACTAAGTAGGTAATTTACATTTGCAGCCCCGCTCTAGTGCACTGAAGACATTTCTTACAGACAGCTTAATCAACAAAATCCATGGGTTTGAATCTTATTAATCAGCGTAGGACATTAATTAACAGCGAAATATTCATTAATCAATTGCTTGTTTCTCACTGAACTGCTCTGCTGAGAGCTACAGTTTGTTTGGGTTATGTGCCTCATGGCTGACATCACTGTGAGTGAGTTTTGGAGGAGTGAAACGGATGGTGAACAGCAGGACAAACCGTCCCCTCACCTCTCCATGTCTGTGTCGGGCCAGAGTACCATCTGCATCAAATTCCCTCAGCACGTCTTTCACCTTCAAGCTGCAGTCTGGAAGCAAAGACATGAAGGTTATACAGGGATACTTGTGTACATCTGTACATGAGGGTGGTTCACATATTACTCCACTGTATATTACCATTAATGAGATATCTTATATACATATGATTACACAATGAATATAGGTGTATGTGGAAAAACACACAAGATGTGCATGCTATATTTGCAAAAAACAGACTGTGGCAGACTGCAACCTCCTCTAGATATGAGAAATCATGAGCGAGTGTAAATGAGTGTGTGTGTGTGGGTGGGAAGTGGAAGTGGAGGGGGGTTGTTAAGCGCTGAGAAAGCTGCCTGCCTGCCCGCCTGCCTGTCTGTACTCACATTCAATGTACTGTTGTAGCTGGATAAAGTCGACAGGGCTCAGTTCCTTCACCTCTGGGTTTGTGGGGGTGGACATGGTGCCTGCTTCTGCACTAACTGCCTGCCTGTGCATAGGCAAGAGAAACAGTGAGATACAGACAGAGAAAAAAGAGAAGGTGGGTGCACAGTAGCCTGCCTCTTTGTAAAACATAAAAGCATGGCTGCAAGCAAAAGATAGAATCTTCCATCTCACATTGTAAAAATCTATGATTGTAGACAGGGATAATTTCAAACAACATCCAAAGTTTGAGTGAAACAGAACCACATCAGTAACTGCAAGAGAATATTTAGAAAAGTGCAGAAACATTTTCAATCAACACTGTACACATGGGAAAATGTCTGGACACGATAAATAATCTTAGTAGACTTTTATGTTTAACCACCATTTTCTGCTGAAATGGCGCTACACTGCCAAAGCACAGCCAATTTGATAAATTTTGTCCGTATTCTGTTTTTATTTTACATCTCTAATGACATGGCATGTGACTAGCCACCCAAAACTGGGCTAAAAGAATGTTAAAAATGATGTCAGGCTAAAGGTACCCATGGTACACTGCCTCTAGAGATTCTCTGCACCCAAAATGTCTTTCCATAGACTCACTGGCCTACATTTGTTATTTAATATTAGATATAGCAACTGTTTGGTTTAATTACGCATAACAGAGCATAAGGAAGTGTTGAAATAAACAACATAATCTTTTTGAGAGGTTGACAAAAACAAACGGGCTCGTTAAGGGGACCTCCCCGCCGAACAAAAGGAAGAGACATAAAGGTCAAACAGGGCCGAAAGCGTTTATGAAATTTGGAGGCATAAAGTCTTGATGTAAGACTGAGATGGGAGGTACATTATTAAAACTTTTATCAGAGGCAAACATGCTGTTAAATCATAATGGAAGGAGATTTCCGAATGACAGCAAAACAAACAGACATATAGTTTGTTATTGACTGTCGAAAGAGGAGGAACTAGTTAATGGAGGAGAGATAGTTGCCATACTGAAAGTATGCTCAGGAGATGCATGCCGATAAAATGCTGCGATAGGAAATACAGCAATAGATCAATATGGAATTTATAGAAAGCCTAATGCAGTTGATAATCAATATGAAAAACAATGATGTCAGCAAAGATCTTTCCAGGAAGAAGTCATAGTGAGTATGAACAAATAACTTGTTTGACTGATAGTGTTTCCTTTTTTTTTTTGGTAAGAAAAGCATTCTATAGGATATTTGTGTTGATAAGCAATAAAATGCACCCTAACTTTATTACTAGGTTTTGTTGCTGTAGTCTTGTTTGGTCTGGTGTGGCCAGAGGCTTTGGTCTAATATTGACTAATATTAAGAAAAAAAATATGATGCAGTGCATTAACATCTCATGATTTATATTTCTTACACCTTTACCTTAAAATCTATTTTTATTTTCTATCTATCTATCATTATCTGTAATCAACATTTAGACAAAGTTACATAGTTTTGCATCAAAGGACAGCAACAGTTATTTTGCATGATTTTTTCCATGTTTAGTGCATAGAACAAGAAACTTTAAATGGTCAGCTAATTGATTTGAATACTGTATAGAAATAAGTAGCTACAGAAGGC
>JAPZDZ010000002.1:21538556-21564807 GCA_029783805.1 Acanthurus tennentii
AGTGCATAGAACAAGAAACTTTAAATGGTCAGCTAATTGATTTGAATACTGTATAGAAATAAGTAGCTACAGAAGGCTGAACTGTGAAGCAGGAAAAAGATATTCAAAATGAGAGACTATACAGCATACTTATGTACTTTATGAGCTGAAACAAAACAAAAACATATCAAAACAAAGTAAAAAAAGATTCCATTGTCCATGTAACACAGCCCTTTAAAAGCAGCCTGTTAAAAAGACATAAAAAGACATGCAGCCTGTTGGCATAAAAAACAAGTATCCAGTAGCAATACTGGTAATTCCCCAATTAGTTGAAAATGGAACAGAGACTGTACTGACCCCGTTGTAACCTAATATTCATACATTAATAGGCCCCTGCAAAACTGATATCTCTAATATCTACACCATTTTATCATCAATGGTTACTACATTTATACAAAGCTGAAGCAAATAAAAGGCTGTAATAGTTTTCAGTTTAGGCAGATGAACAGGATCTTATTGTAAATGTGTATTTCACACTGTTATCCACAGGTGTTATCACACATTACAGTGCAGTTTGTGCAGGTATCAGTGACGACTGCCTGCACCGAGAAGAACATCAAAGTACGCAAAGCACAAAGAACGTACTGATGAAAAAGAAATTATACGATCTAGGACAACAATTACTCTTTGCACGTGAATTGAATCTATTTGCTGTCTTTAGACTATACAAGTTTTCCACTGTTCTCACCTGTTTCCCTTAAAAGGTGGTCAGCTTTGCTTAGCAATTCTGTTTATGCAGCCAATCGGCTGGAAGAAATCAGACATGGACAGCAAAGTGACACATGAAGGAACCATGAAAAGCCATCTGCTGCTGGGCACCTGATTACTTAAACTGTTTATTCTAAAAATATGCTACTGGCTCCATTGTCAAACACTTTCTTATAAAGAAATAAATAGATAAGCTAAAAATAGGCCTCAGACACACCTCTCATTTCAGCCGAATCCTAGGTGTTTTATGCTTTTCAGAGAGGCCTGATGTCAGGAGCAGCATCCTGTCTATTTTGTCTCCTTACCAACTGAGTATCATCATCATTATTGTCTGGTTCAACAAGATCTCAAGCCTCTCTGAGTAATCTGATTCCTCACTTCCTGATTAGATAATGATTTGCATCAATGATGAGGAATGGGAATCAGGACCAGTCGCAACACTGAGCACAGGAAGAGGCATTCCTTGCACTTAGAGGGGAGGATATGAATAGTGCAATACATATGGAGCCACTTGTCTCCACTCTCAAATATGGGATGGAGCTTTTAAAATCAATGGCTCCATCTAGATGAGCTAACTAAAGCAAATTTGAATATTTCAGGAGGCTTGAGAAAAATCTGATGCTAGTTAAAACAAATTAATGATCATTTGTCCAACTGCTTCTGGACCTGCTCTCTCAAATGTTACACTATTTGGTTAAAGATAAATGGTAGATGTTTTATGCAGAAACTGTTTATGGTGCTTTAAAGAAACATTTATACAGTAGAGATTCTGTTTTCTAAAAGATTTAAAGATGAGCTGATAGGAGTCACATAGCCATAGTTCAGTGTGAATCACTGTCTGAGGTACAATTCTGTTTGAACAAAATGTCGCTCTCTATAATCAGTACAGAATAAATGGTACGGCACATGATCTGAGCTGAAATGCAAAAGAGCTACCGCCTCCAGGGCCACTAGTGGTTCTTCAAATAGCTGTAAAGATCAATTTAAATGTTAAAGTGGTTCTTCAAGTTGCCACAGCTTGTGAAAGCAACTTCTACTCCCTTATAGTCCTCTGAAAAACCATCTGTGTAAAGCCTGACATAAGCCGTAATTTGACCACTCAACTGAAAAACAACAAAGCCACAGCTTAACGTAAAATTCACTCAGTGAACAATTGAAGAGCTGGAGTGGACAGTTCAGCTGACATTTTACTTTACACATGCTATGTGTTCAATTATTATGAATCCTTAGTGTCTTAATGACAAACTGTCAACAACCATTCAGCACTCTCTTTACGAATAGCATTTCAAGGTACTCTTGGGGATGACCTTTTTCCATGCAGGCTAATGTTTGTGCAAGGTGTCATAACGCCCACGCCATGTGTCAAGGAAATCTGCTGTTTTGCAACGCTTGCAGCATGCAAGCCACTCACTCCGTCATTCTGTGGTTGGAAAACACTGCGTAAAACAGAGAGTGAAGTCTGCTTCTAATGTTTGGCTTTTGTTTTCCTGTTAAAACTACACCAATTCCCTTTACTGAAGTGTGTACAGATTGCATCAGGGCAACAGAAGGGGGAGGACAGACATGCTTGGTTGCTATGGAAAGTGTTTCCCTCCATCAACTGCTCTCTCCGTCAGAGTGCTGCCATGGGTGACTAACAAGTAGGAGGAGGCACAGACAGAGAGGGAGGCAGCCGGCTCAGGGAAGGGGGAGCCCAGTCACTGGCTGTGAGTCTTCCCCCTGCAGCTCCCCCTCCTCCCACACCATGAGCCTCATTCGGGCTCCAAAACCAAAAGCCAGGCTCTAAATTACATTCTACATGTATTTGCTACTGTGACTCACTGCATGAACAGGGGAATACTCCTTTACTATAAATGGACTGTTTGCTCAAGAGGTCACTTCGCTGACCGAGCCAGAAATTACAAACCAGCAGTAATTTTTGACTTACTTAGTGGAACGATAAAAAACCCACATCTTTGCATTTAAGTATCCATGGAGCTACAGCTTATAACCACTACTTCTCCTGGTTGTCTTGAATGTTCACTTCACAGTATCATGTAAAGCAATAAGTATAGTACTTATTGCTGTGCTGGGTACTGGCATTTTGTTTTTTAATCCATTGAAACCACAGGGAATGAGATATAGCTAGTATATTTTTATCGGTAAAATATGTAATGCACAGTCCTTGATGTGTAAACTTTCAAGAAAAACACAGATCTGGCTTGTGTAGGACTTATCAGTTAAACTAGACTGAAATAATGCAAAAAGCAGGGTCAAAAGTAGTGACATGATCACAGCTGAGCATAGCCTGTTGAAAGGGGGTTTCCCCTGGTCTACTACTGTACGGTAATGTTTGAAGAACTGAGTGATATGCAAGCTAAAGCAAGTTTTAATTACTAGAAGTACAAGGGAACTTGAGCACAATAATTATGGATTGCAAATCAGACAAAAAACAAGAGAAAAAAAAAGACATTCACCACAGCATGAATCACAGATTTCTTGGAAAATGTAGGCGAGGCTGTGCTCGCTCTCGGCTTCAAAGTGACGACTGCCCATCACTCAGAGTTCAGACTTGAATGTGACTTACATAATAGCTTTTTTTGTGGAGGCAGCCTTGTAGAACACCAAACCACCACTCAAAAAAAAAAACCTCAGACCTGCCCAGACTTGTGAGGGCAAATGCAGTCATACAACCGTCACACTGCTGTTATAGTGTTTTGCACGTATCAGGGAGTCTCGCCTGATTCGCCCACAGATCTATTCACAACTAAAACTGAAACAGTAAATGTCACATTTTTTGATGATTCAATTCGAAATGCAATCATGTAGTAGTCTCTGCTATCAGGTTATCAGGTCAGTAATTCGGAGACCTATGTCTTCAGAAAGAATTAAAATATATCTGAGTATAGTTGTTGAACTGAATCACTTTACATAAAATCATATACGTAAGTATATGCAACATGTTCTTTACTATGGGGATTGTTGTACACTTTGAAGGCACAAAATACAGCACATACGGTAAAAACTTGGAGAGAAAGATGATATTGTATGTTATAGCATTTGAAACTTCAGCTGCACCAAGGCAAACTCTAACCACATCTATGATTTGATAATAAAGCCTTGTAACTTCATTGTGAAAGTCAAAGAGTTTAAAAACCTAATTTTAATACAAGATTTAAACAGATTAATTTGATGATATAATGAAAGAAGAAGTCAAAGCTAGATGGAAGGTGCAATTTATGTAGTTAGAGAAGTGAATAAAGTGTGTATACAAAATCCGTTAATATTACTTCTCTCATCATGCTTCATAATATAGAAAGTGCTTTATAAACAAAATCACATACTGGTATTAAAAACTGGACTAAATTCTTGTTCATTTACAGCATATAGCTTCTGATGTACACATTTACAATGAGAATTAAAATGGTCTGTGCCTGGAAACTCTCTTGCACCTAGACCCCCAAGCTTTGAAATACTGCTTGAAATGAACAAACAGCTCAACCAGGAATGCTGTCAACTGGTATTTAAGTTGATCATGTGAAAAAAGGAAAAAAAACATTGACTACATATGGAGACTTTCCTGTATGGTGTGTTTTTCAAGATAGCATGAGAAGAGGTCCCACTCTGCATGTGTAGTCAAATGAGAGCAAAAAGGGGAGCACAAGGGGGGCTTTGCATAAAAAAAAAAGACAATACCAGTGTGACGTGGCCCCCAATGACCAGCAACATCTACTTCACACTGTGGAGGATTTTGATTTTCAAAAAAAAACAAAATCATAGTGAAAACTCTCTGTGGTGTTGTGTATCTATTTTGACTGAGGTTTCCCTGTCCCTACTGACATAGCAACAAAAATAATCTCAGGAGAGGGGTCACACAGATAAAACAAGAACCTGTCAAGGGCGCAAAAACACTATGAGCTTGTTTGTGCAATACACTAGTTCCATATCAAGCAGCATATGTTGGCAAGTACAAAACAGGCAGTGGTGTTCTTTATAACATAGCCAACCATAGCTCTCTCAGATACTTCAAATACCCATGAATGCTCCACAGTCCCTACTGTGACAGATGAATTTCTCAATCCTCTAAATAGACTGAGAGAAGGGTTCTCCCGTGGGTAACTTAAGTAGCCTGACATTAACAGTCATGACACACTGCAAAGGGAACTGAAATAGTGCATGTTTATGAGGTTTAAAAAGAAAGCAGCGGACCGTGCATTAAAATGTAATGGGTCTGTCCTGCTGGTTGTTGTTGTTCGACTGAGTGCTCTGTCATTTTCACACGACTTTCTCTTTAGAAACCCCCCCAAGCACTGAACTAAAAGGCTTCGATTACAAGATGCACCTGCGTAGATTTCGCATTTAATTCCTAACAGCAAAGACCACAGGCTGGAATTAACGCCCTGCATTTGACTGGCTTTATATCTGCAAGTATAGCCGTTCAGAGCTGCACTGAAACTTCAATCAATACGCCGAGTCCGGGCATCTTACTGTTTGATTTCGAGAGTCATTTACCTTTCTGTCGCCACTCCGTTGATGGTCTGTATTTAAATCGTCGTGGTGCAGCTCAGCAGGTCAAAATCCAGCTTTCAGATAGGAGGCAAAGTGGCCGTTAACTTTGAACGGAGGGTGCAGGTCGGCGAAGTGGAAGCAGTTGAGTGCAGAGCCTGAGTGAGCGGATCTCTGCTGTCAAGCACCGCCTCAGCTGCTCCGTGCCCTCTCCACTAACCAAAACACACGCGTCACATCGGCGTGCATACATCTGCAAAGTTGTAAATGCAGTTATAATATGTAACAGTGCAATTATCATTTGGCTATTTTGAATGCAGTCAGCACAGTGTATCCACTGTAGGAAGCATTTTTAGAGTAATAAACTAATTATTGAGGTAACTCCATTAAAATTGATCATACTGAGTCTCAAAGTGTATTTGGTGCAAGCAGCAATTAAGATGTGCCCAGTTACAATAGGCTACAGCAAGTAATAAAGTGACCTAACCCAGTTATATAAAAATAAATCTTTGTTATATTACATATAACACCACAAAGACATGCTTAAGGTTTTATTATTAGCAAGGCTAACGTCATATGATTTTGATTTAACATGGCACAAGCTAACAACATATTAACTCATGATAATGTAACGTTACAATATACTTATACTATTTTATAAATAAACTTTAACGTCAAAATAAAATTAGACATCACATATGAACAAAAAAATACCTTATTTATTCTTTACTCACTTCTTTAGGGAAAATAAGTAAGTGCATAAGTAACATTAGCCTTATAGAGACAAAGGGTTTGCTAGCTTACGTTTCTAACGTTATATGATTTTGAGCTCTGGCTAGTTAGCTATAGGATAAGTTGTCCAGATTTGGCGCAGGACCCATCACCGTCGCATATATTTTTATAATAAGCACTGGCCATTATTGCTGTCATAATGAAACAAACGTCCATGACAGATAAAAGGAAAACCCTGTTCACTTAGCAAAGTTAGTTTGCTAACTGAATCGTTTGGCTGTTAGTCATTAGAAGTCAGCGGGTGCCGTCTCGTGTGTGTTGTTGCTATGGTAACCAGCAGTTTGACGTGCATTGATTCTGAAGATGATGAAACTGTTAATGGGAGCTGTGATGAGTTTAACGGCCGTCTGCCGCCTTTTACAAACGACTATTTTTGCAGTCTTACACAATGATGGACCTACATTAAGTAGAGTTACTACAGTGCTGCACTGGAGTGCAGATTATGGGTATATATTCTTGTAATTTCACTGAATATTTCCATTTTGTGCAGCGTTATGCTCCTTACATTTATTTGACCGCGCGCCACGGGTTACTTCACCCTTTTTTTCCATAAAAAACATGCTGGGTTAACAAATATGGTGCATTTTCATAGGTTTTATTACCTAACAAAATTGGGCTTATGAGTCACCTTGACAAGGCTAAAATGGAAATTTTACACAATAATACAAGGAAGTTTATTTGTCATTATACAAATTAAAATGTGGTTCCCTCTTGATTGTTTTATTATATTTAGTATATGATTTTATGACAGTAATATTGTCACAATCCAGTTAATTCATAATGATCCACAACGACCCCCAATGCAGTAATGTTTGCTACTAATGCTTCTCCTTATAGTCTGTTTCCACTATTGCACAGTATTTGTGCTGCATAATTTTATATGAATGTATCGTGAATATAATTTTTTTTTTTACAATATATAAACACTTATACAAAACGTTCTAAAGCATGCAAAGGCTAACATGTTGCATGGTGTGGGAATAGCTGTGACCCTTGTAGCAACCAACCACATCACATAGGCCTACCGATAATAATGTGTGTAGACAATAACAAAGTATTTGGTAAAGCACATGATTTCACATTCCAGTGGCCACAATGGTGAGGGATTATGCTCCACAATGAGAACGAGGCTGGCAGGAGAGGATAACAGACATGGAAAGCATGTGGGTGTCTGGGTTAGACAGAGAAAAAGAGTGAGTCAGATCAGGAAAGTCGGACCTTCCTCCTTTTTTTTTTAGTTTTGTGGTTAGACTTTCCTCTTCACTTTCCTAACCTGGATCAAAAGCACTTCATATTTCACATTTCATCACTACCCTGATGCCTTTAAAAGCACCAGTCATTTCCTCTAGATTGAAGTTTGTACATAATTTATCACACTAATGCACTCTGCACCTCCCTGCAGATCTCTTATGACATGCTGTGGTAAAATAAGGAACTGCAAGTTTTCCTAATTAAAAGGCTTCAAAAAAAAAATCTTACCCGAATGGGAAAACACATTCTTTCGCGATGAAGTTGGACATTTTTTATTACTTTGTCTGTACAACACAGTACATAACAGACACAAAACAAATAAAACATCGACAGGAAAAATAAAGGGCACAATCCATCTGTTTACTGCACTTGTGTGGGCTTTTAAAAGCAACATCTGAAGTCTTGTTTGTTTTGACTACAGCAATAAGTGACTAATGGTGAAACATTTTACCTCTTAAAAGCCATAACTGCAACTTTACAAATACTTTTTACAATCACCAAGCTATGGTTTTTAGTGACATGTCAGTGAACAGATGTTTGCTAACTGTGAAGAATGAGAAGTTCAATGTGTATAATTCAATAATCAGTAAAAGACTTAAGGGTCACCTAAAACTTTAAGTGACCCATTATGATTTGTCAAATAAAACTTCTTATATATAGTTAAATCCCAAATGTTAAACCGCAAATTTAACACTTAAACTGGACCCAACATTCAGACTATATGTACAACTGAGGCAACAAAGATAACAAACTCAATTTTCTTCCTGCAATTAACTTCAAATGCACCGAAAAAAGGCAGATTTCCACACATCAAATGGTAAGATCTTCAAGCATGTTTGCGTAAAAGGCAACATAATAAATAAAACAAATGGCACAGAAGGTTTAGACAATCTAAACAGAGAAGCACAATGTCTTGTGAAATATTCACAGGGAACTAAATACTAAAGCAAGCACGCAAAAAAATCGTTCGAGTCAACGTCCCTGCATTCGGCAACACAGGCTGACAAAACAGAATTGAGATAAACAAACATCACAATCTAATTACAGTGAGAGGGATAAGAGAATGACATTTATAATTCAATATAGTATTTCTATTTACAAGCATTTATACAACTGAGGACATTAAACGGGGGTTCAAGCTTATAATTATATTAGGACACGGAGCAGAACAATCAGATCATATAATGCACCAAATATAAACCTTGTAAACATCACATCTCACCTTCAATCTTAGATATCAGTCAGATTAAGTTTCTATTTGACAAGTTCATAATACATTTGTCCTTACTTTAAGGCATTGGTATCAAGCAAAGGAGTAAGCCTCTTACAAGATTTTATTTTAAATAAGCCAGATTTATTCAGGTGTCACTCCAGTGAGGAAAAACCTACTCGTCACAGCAAACCCCCAAGCAAAACGTCCCCACTTGTCTCTGGATGAGCTCTGCTAGCTGTACAGTTATAAGATCTCCTCCACTCCGTGCGCAAAGATCATGACCAGGCCAGGCTCCAGGATCATATCCTCCCCCATATGCTGATTCTCACAGGCCATCACCACCACTGCCTGCTTGCCAGGAATACGCTTGGCAACGTAGTTCTCATAGTAGCGCCTGTTCATCTGCCGTGTCTCGAGTGTGGCCAGTCCCTGTGGCCAGTTACGCTCGTGGGCGTTCTCGATCAGGTCGTTCACGATTGAGAGAGGACAGCCGCTGTCGATGAGGGAGCGTTTGATTACCGCCTGGAGCACAGCATCAGGAGTGGAGATCATTCCACCCCAGCGTGTCACTCTGGCAGGCTGCATGGAGTTCACCCACCTGAAATTAAAACAGTGAAATCCACAAAAAATTAGGGTCTGAGCTTCAAATTCCTGACAGAGACGGTAATAACAAACAGGGGAGAAAATGAAATTTCACTTACTCCAAGATCTCATTGTACTCGATGCTCTCCTCGAGGTTTTGCAGGTTGGGGTTAGCACTGCGGATTGCTCTCATGTAGGCTTTTAGCAGCTGAATGTCCCGTTTCTAGAAATGAAAGCATTATCTTCAGCGTCTGAAAGCTTAACAGGATTAATAACAATCAAAACACTTTAGAAGGCTTTAGTAGGCTCTTTAGATCCAGCATAACGCCCTTTAATCACTATTGATTTTATGACAAATACTAATAATCCTTTTAAGTCTATATATTGTGAAAGCATGGGCCTCTTGATAATTACATAGAAATATTCTTCTTCTTTACATTTCTGTATAAAGGTAAAACTCATATTCTTCTTCCTCAGTTTATAGCTGTGTAATGATAAAACTTTCATATCAGAGTCTTGTGGCCTCTTACCTGCAATGAAACTCGACACCCAAGGCATTAGACTATAAATATTTGATTGTTCTCAAAAAAGGTGCTAAAAATTCTAAAAATATTTATAGATTTTAGACAAAGTTTTTTTCCACTATACCTCCTCAATACCACTCTTCAAAATATGTGCATCACAATCAAAATGAAGTATTAAGTATTACACACAAATAATATCAGAAATCAAGCTGAACATATATACACTGTAGAAAACTCTGTCTATATAAAGTTGTTTCTATACCAAATAAATATGCTCGTAGCTATTTCTAAACCTGTTCCACACACATTTGTAAACAATATTATTTAGGACAAGGTTCACATGGTATTTTGTAAGTCTAGTCTCAATGAGCAGGCAAATGTTCTTACTTGTTCCCCCAACTGATGTTTATGCTCTGCCACAGTTTTCTCCAGCTCTGAAATCTTTGTCTGTTGCTGCTGGACAACACTCCGCAAGTGTTTGATGCAGTTGTGGTTGGGAAGCTCATCTTTGGGCATCTCAAGTCTGCACGAGTGGAAGGGATAAAATAAAAGGAAAGAAAATAGCCGATTTACTATCAAACCACAGAGAGGACAAGTTATACATTCTCATGTATTTATAATAGTTTACAGAAAAAATATTTAATGGTAATAGTTATTCATTATGGATGAGAAACTGTTGTGTTCTGATTAGCTACCCGACATTTCTGAAATTAGGTATTTGTTCTAAATGGCAACAAGAAATTCATGATCAATGCACACTGTACAATTTCTGCCAAATGGAAACCACTCACCCACATCCCTCCTCACAGTTTACAGGCCTTTTGGGGTTGTGCTCACAGTCCTTGAGATGAGACTGCAGCTGGTCCAGCCGTAATGTGGCTGTACAGCCAAAACCAGCATTGTCACAGCTGATCTGAAGCTTGGACAGCATGTTGCGCATGATGCGGGGCACAGGCCGAAGGTGAGCTAGCGTCACTACTGTGCGGTCCACTGGACAAATCTGTTGCTGGGCAAACCACTGTGTTATACAGGCATTGCAGAAGGCATGCTCACAGTGTGGAGCCTGGAATGAAAAGAACACAGAGTCCACAAAAAAAAGTAAAATTTTAAAATGTTTTTCTTTTAATCACAAAGGTTGTTAATCTTTCAAACAGGGATTTACCTGCACTGGTTCTTCGAGCACTCCACTGCATATAGGACACAGCAGGTCTTCATCCACCTCCCCTTGGAACCTCGTAACGTCGTACCCCATGGTACATTACTGGGACCCACAACCTCCTGAGCAACACAAAACCAAGCAAATTAGGTTTTCAGACAATTTTATTACATCAATTTATGACTGTAGCCAAATCAAAAATAATGAAAAAAATAATAATTTCAGCATGCCTCACTCACAAAAGGCCTCAAATGCTTCCATTCAGCTCCTGGTGTAGTGCTGATTCGTCATTTCAGGCAGGAACAATCTGTCTGTCGAAAGAGACACAGACACTTCCTGCAAAAAATGTGATAATACACAATGGTTATTTAGATTTCTAGACTTTTGGGTAGCCAAAGGCTGGACCAAACAAAATCATACTATGTAACATAAACGTATGTGATCAATACAGTTTATCTACAGATATTTAGATGACAGGAAGATCAGTGATTTACAACATCCATCGTCAGGAGAAATATACAGTCTTTTCAAGGATGATTTTATATGGGTAAAATGGAGAAGGATGCCACAATCTAATTTTTCGCTTGTTAATAATTAAATGCAAAGGCACAATGACTCAATAATTTTGAGAACACAGCCCAAAAGCGACGTCCTTGATACGTAACGTCGTGCAATTTTCTACCATTATCCTCGACATGTGAAACTGCACCAGCCGAGCACCAATATCTGATGAGAGCACCCTGCTGTCCCATCTGACTAGAGGTTGACCTAATTTCAGTGAAAGCAGCTCATAACATTACCGGTCTGGAGGCGATTTACGGATCCCTTTCCCCTCATCGCACTCAGCATGCCTTGCAAACATGCTAACTCTCCATGCTAACACTGGCTACGTCTAAGATGTTATGTCCCTATAAACATCACACTAACTCGCGATGCCATTGGCTTCAAAATGAGCTTTTGTGAATTATCCGGAATAAATAACTCAATACTTAAGTTCATATGTCAGTAAAGCATACGCCTCATGAATTAAATGTAGCTAACATTTGCTAACTATAAAACACTGATAGCGCCCACGGTAACGTTACCCTTGGTTTCCTGGGAAGATTAGCCATTGAGCTAACCAGACAGTCGTCAGTCTAGGCAAACTACATCGACAAATGCGTGCTCACAATCAGTCACATTAGAAGAAACATTACAACAGAGTGATATACTTACTTGAACATGTATTAAAATTGATCCTGATCACGATATTTGTGTACTTTCTGACGTCCTACTGTGACTAGTGTTCGTTAGCCACGTCCTGTGCTACATCCTACACTTCTGTGTCGTCGTTACGCAGGCCGTTGGACACGTAATGACGTACATCTGAAACTTGGAAGTGGTCCTACGATATCTATCTATCTATCTATCTATCTATAATATAGTGCAAAAATATTATTACAAAGGACTATACAAGAAACACATTGCCTTAATCTGAATAGGAATAACCAGTAAAATATTATTTTGGGTTTTTTGTGTTCATTACATGGACATTAAGACATTAAGGTTTATTTATTTCCTCATGATAAAATCATGATGCATTGAGACTTGATGATATAAAGGTTTAATATTATTGTATTTCCATTATGACCTATGAATGTGGAGTTTATATTTTTCTTAATATGTGAAAATGGCCTTTTTCTTTATTAATTTAATCATCAATACGTTAGAGATGCCTCTTAGCTATGCACAGTTAGAATGTCCTGAATGGCAGGAGGTATGTGAGAATATGGCTTAACAGAAGAAGCACAACAATGAGTCATTGCTCGCATTCGGTGAAATTTCATGTTCCAACACCTCCAGGAACCAATATCATCACACTGTGACAAACAGCATGGTTGCATCAAAACTAAAATTCAGCCCCAGGCGGTGTTAGTGTTAGCACAATGAAGGAACAACCTGTTACTACAATATTTACCTTTCATAATTGGCTGCCATAGTCTTTGTGTGGGTGTTTTCTGTTGATTCAGTATGTAATGTTACTACCGTCTGAATAAAAGTCTTTAGGTTTGAATACAGTCCAGTATTTTATTTTTGATAACCGTGTAATTAAAACATGCAGGTGACACAGAAATATTACCAGGTACATTAGAAACAAAGATGCAATATCACTTTCAAACTGTTATGTTTATACAGTAAATACTCTCCGAAGTTATAATTCTGCTGATCAAAAGGTGTTATTATCCTAAACACATCACTGTAAATGAGATTTGGAAGTGTCTCAAAGACTTTTATTTGGTAAATTCAATCAAGCTCATTATTTGTTTAATCATCCTTTTCAGTTCCACGTTTGAGTTGAGATAAGCAGTTCAGATATGACACAAGAACCTTTTTTCATTTGTGAAATTTTCCCACCAAGAGTCCATTCAAACTTTCTTGGATGAAGCGTCTCTCCAGCCTCATGTTACGGTTAGCTATTGCAGTGAACTCAACAAGATAACTCATTCAGGATAAGACCTGTAAAGGTGAAACCCACCTGTGCAGGAACTTTGATTATTTTAATTAAAATAATTTTTAATTAAATTATTAATTATTAATAAATTAATTATTTTAAAAAAAGAAACTCCAGACTCAGGAAATATTTAGCAATAGCACTTTATTGAACACAAACAACCCTAAGCCACAATACTGAATGACAAGACCAATTGGCTGCAGCAAACATTTTATAAAATAGATTCAGGTTTAATGTCACTAAATTGTTTTTTTTTCTTTTAATGTCAGAAAGACAGATGCAGGTTTTTCCAAAACAGTGAATGATCTTTTACATCTTTAACATTTTTTGTAACAAATTATCATTCACATGTTCACACAAAGGAATAACAAGGCAAAGTGCTTTCAGGATTGCATTGTCGAAAAAACAAAACAGAAAAATGAATGGCTTGAGGTTTAGGTGAAATGGTGGGTTGGTTGGTGGGTGAAAGGGAGTGGGAGTGGGCTGGGATTTGGCATGGGTGGGTCTGGGGTGGAGGATGGGTGGGGGGCCCTGGTCAGAAAACCTCAAACCTTTCACCTTGTCCTGTACCCCTTGTAGTCAAACTGAATGAAAAATGTTGGGGCAGTGTGGAGACAGACGCCTATCTAGCAGAATTTGGTTCGGAGTGGACAGATGGATTTCAAAGGCATACGGCTCGAGGGGCTCAAACTCGCCCTCGTACAGAATTACAAATCCACCTTTACTATCTTCCTCGTAACGACCTGTGGTATCATTACAACTGCAGGGCAATTGATGGCTGACTCAGAATGAAGCTGTAAACGTTGAAATAATGTCTGCTTTAGTGCTAGACTGGGAAGTATACGTACAAGAGGAAACCAAAGAAATAACCGGTGTTAAAAAAAAAAGCCAATGCATGGTTATTTATTTTCAAGAAAATGAATCCTCTGACCATTTGCCACTGAATGTTAAAGGGGATAGACTATCATCATAATCTGCATCATAACATTGTCTGGCTTCACATTCCAGTGGTATTTTGTCGTATAAATGCTTCTCATAAATATTTTTTTTCAACGTCAAATAGACATATACACATACAGCACAACCAAGCACACTTTTTATGTATAACTACCATTGCTTATGATAAATCTGTATTCCTGTACTGTGAATAGACTTTTTTTTTTTTTTTTTAGTCAGAACAGGTGGAGAGACAAACAATACTCAAGGCTGCAAAACAAGGAGGTAGGAGAAATGCTACTGAAAAACAGCAAAGTGATGCTAACATGATCGTTCAGTTAAATAAAAGTGAGAATACACTAGGCTTCGGCTCGACTTGGTGAACCATGCTAGTGCCAACAGTTGCTATTCCAGTCAGCATTAAAGGAGCGCTAAATCTGGGTAATTAGATGTTCACCTTGATTTTGTAAAATAATGTGCAATATTGATTTGACCACCAAATGAAAAAAACATCTAACAAATATCTGGAAATTACGTCTGCTGCTTTCCTGATGACTCCAGATGCAGACTGGCGTAGCATCTGCGGTGATTTTGCAAACTGAAGAAATCTTAGACGCCCAATCTGCCTTAAAAAAAAAAAATCATAGAAGAGTATCTTGACCCTACATTTCCAGACTGGTTGTATTCTAAATTGGCTAATTTCAACAGACTAACTTCATTGGTCCTGTTGTCATCACAGGTCTGGAGACCACGCTGCTGGTGATGGCATTGACTCCTTTTACAAACAGTAGAATAGTATATTTGCAGATTTGTAAATGAGGTAATCAGCGTTAGGCTAAATAGGGAACCCTGTCATTGACACACATGCCCACTTCATTCACCAGCAAAGCAAAAAAGATCAGGGACAGGACTGTGGAAAATGAATTTGACTTTGGAATGTTGGGTGGACGAGCCAACTTTTTTTTTTGTTTTGTTTTTTTTTATTTTTTAGTGAAGGTGCACTGTGAAATTATTTGATTGTAACTCATCACATGCCCTGATTCAGAGTCCTTCCCCTCATTATAAGGGCTCCTTTGTATTTCCCCAGATAAGCCACTCAAAGTAAAACAGGCAACCCATTATCTATCATTTTCTTTGAATTTGCAATGAATTAAGGCTGCCTTAGCAGCAGATCAATGCCTGCTTTAAGTCCAGTTGTGAGAGGATTGTTAATAGCTTGTGAGTTGCAATGAGGCGGCAACATCTACAGTGAAGCGGACTAAAAAATAAAAACATGAAAGGGACTACCACTACTAAAAAAAATGTCACAGAACATGCAGTATACATCCTTTCCTACAGTAGGCTATTCCTAATAGCACATTCAAGGGGGCTCCTAATGGGCAAATTCTCTGATATGGCTCTGCTTTGGAGTAATCAAGCTTGGTGTGAGACTACTTCCATCATGGGCTCACAGAAGGAGCAAATCGATAAGGTGCTCCATCAGAAGATTGCTGCTTTATTTCACCTGCACAAATACTTTGTGTCATTCAGTTCAACAGGTTCAACAGTAAACACTGGGAAGTGTTTCAAACATTTGTTTTCCTTCGTGTAAATATATTCCCCCCCCCCAAAGACACATCCTCTGCTGGTGAAAACAAACGGCACTTTCAAGGGGAATGTTTTTTCTAAAACCACAATCACAGGACCTCCAAGTAACAAATTCTGAAAAGACATAGGTTATACAGTAGATATAAATCTCATGAGTTTCTTAACTGTACAAGCTTTAGGCTACACGCTGAAAAGGGAGGGACACGTAAGAACCCTTAATGCTTAACATTGAAAACAAATATAAGGCATTTCATATTTCCTTTTATCCGCATACATCACTGACAGCAGGTCTAAATATTTTTGAGAAAACATTTCATTCAAGGAGGAAGAGGATGCATATTCACATCTACACATGCAAATGAACATGTCTACCGGCTAGAAACCAGAAGTCCAAACTACAATACCATCAAAGCCCATCCACAAGAAGAAAAAAAGTTTTTTAAAAAAAAATGCACCTACTCAAATCTATCAGTCATCTTGTGCACAGTCCTTTCTCTGAGCAGGCAGCTTTAAAAGTTGGACATTGATCACAGTTTTAAGAATGGAATATCAAACACTCCACTATCGAATGCCACCTCTCTGAATACAAACAAGAGGACCACTTGAAATCCTTCATTTGCTACAGATGAGTGACTTTTGGTGTTAACAAAAAAAAAGGGCATATTAAATATTTATTTTTTTTCAACTGAGGAAGCAATGATAAACAAAAGGTTATTGCACTTTTTATCTTTTGTCTATTTCAAACGAGGTCAGCTTTAGAGAAGATGATTCATGCCTTAATGTCGTGGTAAGACAACTAATGTTACGTCACTTCTATAGTATGATCACACTGTTATTAACACTGCACACAGCTACTACTGCAACCCTATTTGTAGTCAGTCTATCCTAAATTAACACAAAACAATCTCTACAATCAATTTGCAACACAGTCACAACAAACAGTTTGCCTAAACTTGATCTTGAACGCAGGTACCGCATCATTTCACAACTTGTTTTTTTAATTATTGTGAAGTCACTGTTCGTCACTGAATACCCGAAAAGTGGGGAACAATCAGAAGAAGCTCTGAAATTCCAGACAACGGTCTTTCTACAGTTAATGTGTTACTGACAATCAAGCCACACGTTTTCTGCACTCGGAGGAGTTGGAAGTTTTTTCCTCTCGTCTTTGCCTAAATTTGGTCTTTAGGCTCCTTCATTACTTGGCCTTTGGAGAGCCAACTGAGCCCCTGGGTGCCTTCTTTGGATTTGTGCTTTCATACTATTGATCCCCATCCATTTGATGTTTGATGTGCCCAAAATCGCATCAGCAATGTGCAATTTGTTATGCTCCATCAATGGATACATAAGGAGCTTTACAGGCTTTTTTTTTTTTTCCTCTTCGAACTCAGATAGCATAGGGTTGAAATAATCATGCTCAGACGGAATATGAGCCTATCTACTGTAGTCGTGTACGTTCAGTGTAATTTCTTTTTCCCATTATAAGGCTTTTGGAAAATACAAATGGAAGACCGTACCTTTCGGTAGTAACAAATAAAAGGCACCATGCCACCACTGTGCTCGATATGACACAGGTCCTATTGGTGGGGGGAAATTAATAACCAAGTGTCCAGGCAGGGAAGGCGGTCAAACTAGCATTTTTCATGTGGTAAAATTGTATTGTTTTGACTTACAGAGGTAAAGTTTTATAGCTACCTTCAATTCCCACCTTAAATTAGACTGAACCCTTCACCGTACATGACCTGCACCAGATAACAGACTCATCTGTTGGCTGTACTGAAGAGAAACGTCTTGAAACATGGTTTTCTGTTCTTAAAAAAAGGGACTTGTGCATGTTTAGGTTCGACATGCATATATTGAAAACTCACACACTCACACACGTACACTACAGGAGAGAAATCTACACGACTGGCATCAGGAAAAACGAGAAGAAAATCACAGAGGATAAATGTCAGCGTCGTCACATGAAATATCACTGATGAGGTAAAACTGCAGGTCCAATAAAAAGTACAAGGTGCAGTTGGCTGCTCCTTTGTAAGGTAGGAAACATGAGACATCTGCCGACACTAATCTAACACTTCCGCATAGATACATCTCTGATTTAGGCTGGTTTAAGCAGAATTACACTACCCACGACAAGATGGATCACAAGATTTTAACTCTTTGTTAGCATAGCTGTACAAGCATTTTTCAAAAGAATTTCCTTTCCATCAATACTTTTTGAGGTACACCACTTTAATCCCCAGTGTCCTTTGGCTCTGGATGACAAAGAGGCCAAAGCTGATTGTTTACGAGTGAATTCTGAATTCATTCATTCACAGTGGCAAATATGGCGATATCCGAACCTCTCACAACAATCTCTGCACCATGGCAACCTTGAGCTATGTGCTACCTCCATTGATTCGTGTGCTTATCGACACCCAAAGATGCCTGTAAGACCAAAATTAGCCAAGAATTTGTTTTTGTTTTTTGTTTTTTTCAAAAGCAATCCAGCCAAGTAGCATAACTCTACAGGTGATGCAACTTATCAGGTACTGCCAGGTATCATTTCCTTTTTTTTTAGCTTTTAAGGCAAAAGGCTCAACAGTGGATCAGAGAGTTGAATTGAAATTTGCCATTTACTTCAAGTAAGAACCGAGACATCCGTTGAGGCAAATCAATTCTATACTGTATATACCATGCTTTTTTTTGGACATCAAAAGGTTTTTTTTTCCTGGTAACACACATTATAAACCATCTTTGTTAAATAAACACACAACCTAGGGATTGCTTTGCCAATACCGAAGGGACTAACTATATTCTTCAAAAAAGTCCAATTATACAACAGACTTCTACCGACACCGAGTTTTAACAGAATACTTGCATTTTAAGTACTAATATCCCATGCAAATATTTATATAGTTTTCTTTCACTGATATAATTGGTGAAAAGACATGCAGCTCCAAACACAAAAACTGTAATAATCCTGCCTTATTCTGAATAAGTTACTGACCAAGTAAGTATGATTTTATGTCTAAAGGCAAATAAAGGTTTCTATGGCACTAAATGGGTGTAGCTTAGGTGCATTTCTGTCAAATATAGGCTATTTAGGAGTATGTGAGATCATGTCTACTGTAGACCTTTTTGTCCCTCTTGTTTTACTGTACTGTAAGGCAATCTCAATGGAATGGATGAACATGAATGTTAAATTCATCTGAACTCGTGTCCTCTGTTTACCTTATAGGCTACACTCCACACAAATATATATATACATATATATATATATATATATATATATGTATAGAGAAAGAAGAGTAATATTACACAACAGCAGGCCTATACTCCGACAATAATGCCAAGAAAAAGAACCTATCCAGACCCTCGATGCAGGAAGACTACTACACATACTGTATAATATGTAGAGAATTAGGTTATTACATGCTACCTGTATAATCATATCTACGCAAGACAAATGAAGAGTAACAGTTTAAAGTCGGGAGAAAGCAAATTGTCCTGCTCTAAACTGACCCTACATTCATTTCAGTCAGAAAATTCATGGCTCAGATTTGATGGTCAGACTGTAAACTGCTTGAACATATGCATAAATCCATTGCTGCTTTTCTAAGAGGTTTCTGCCTCTCAACACATTTTGGCAAACAGGCCTTATTTTTGACCAAAGATTATAACATCTAACCCGCATTTAAATCTTCCATTGGCATTTATGCTATGATTTACTGAATTGGCCTAAATGGATGGCAGTGCAATATTTGTGCTGCACACGATTACACACACTCTCTATTGCTACAATTGGACCTTTCATTGCTTTTCGTTTCTGACACCAGATATATTGTATATGCTCCACTTGTTCAACCGTTACTCTAGCAAAATTGTGGTCTAGCTCCATGCACAATCACTCAGTTATCACTGGTACACACAAAGAAAAAAAAAAAAAAAACACAAACAAAAGCATGTATAAGAATACTGTGATTACAACAGAAGGATTTAGCTGCAACTTGTACAGTTGCAGAGGCAATGGCTCCATTTACTGGTCAGATAAGGACATCACAAGAGAAAAAAAGTCCCTGCCCAAACAGACAGCACCTACAGATGGCAGAGAGAGCGAGTATGTAAAGTTGTTGTTTTTTTTTTTTTTTTTAAGGAGCCTGCCTGAGGTGTCTGTTGAATCACTGGACTGACTTTAAGCGACTTCGGCCAGAGTCTGTGTTATCAGCAGTAGGCTGGGTAATGTAACCTTGTCACTTTTTTTTTTTTTTCTCAATGGGCCGGGTGCCCAGAAATTGATAGCACAAAAAAAAAAACAAAAGAAGTCAGCGGGCAGTGGACACCGTCCCGAAGTACGTAGAGACTTTTTTTTTTTTTTTTTTAAAATAATGCATTGTTAGAGTACAATTTTTGTTGCAGCCTTTCCTTGTCTTTTGCAACCCTTCCTTCCTGTATTCAGCAGCAACACACATGCATGTAAACATAAGTACATACATTACATCTGCTCTATTTTGCACACTTAGAACCTGAATGTACTAAAGTGCGTGCTTGGCTATCTAATTAAGTGCTGTGGGATTAGGGTTAAAAAGGACTTAAATTATGGAACATCCCATCAAAAAAATGTCGGCATAATCATCCTGCTGAGATCTGATTGGATTAATAAATTCTGCCTGCTGCTTCAGCACAGATCCTGAGATTACAAAAAATCATGTACCTATCCCTAATATTATTTATTATTCATAATAATATAAGTGTTCTCCTTGAAATTAAAAATTGAGCGAGAGAACAAAGGTTGGGGGGCACCAATTAGCTTCAATTTCATGTCAGTTATGGAGGTCGACTACAAAACCTACAACACTAACTCTGTAAAAATTACTGCTCTGAAATGGACTTTTTCAAACTTAAGGAAAATCAAGTAAAATACACTAAAGACTTTTCGCAGGGGTATTTAACGACATAGCCTAGTCTAGGTCCTCATCTCTCATCCAGTCAACTAATGTGTGCAATTGTGCCACTTCATTACCAGTGGATATGAAGTTATCACACCAATGAAAACAATCTGACTCAGTGTAGTTTAACCACCAGCAGATGGTCTACAAAAACGACATAATAGCATAGAAGATATCACATCTAAAAGTCACAAACAGCTCTAGTGGTCCGATACAATCATCTTTAGTATGCTTAGTACCAGAAATGGGATGAAGAGACAACAAAATGAACACCAAAAAAGCACATATTTGGATTTCTGCTATTCCTGAAATCTAAACAACAGGTATTGGCCTAAGCAAAGATCCCTTCTCCTTTTCCTCTTAGCCCTATTTGCTTCCATATAAGGGATATCAACTCCCTGATCACTGATAATGCCGGGACATATAAAGATATGCCAGGGCAGTTTATTTTCCACTAGATACTATGGTGCAACCGCGGTTCAATGTTGTTGCTATCAAATTGGTGGAAAGATAATCACTCTCAGGGCTCATCATACTCTGCCATTACGCAATCCAACTGAAATGATGTGTTACGGAAGGCATGGGTCAAAAGGCATTTCATGAGATGCCATAAAGGCAATCCAGTGCATTTGTGTTGACACTGACAGTAAAATGCCCGGCACACACAGAGCCATTCGTTTAGTCTTTAGGTAATTTTTTTCATGAAATAATAAAAATGGAAGAAAAAAAAGAGAGAGAGAGAGAGAGAGAAAAAAAAACACATTCCAGGGAAACAAAAGCCCTTGTGACAGTGATTGTCTATTCAATAACGTTAAACAAAAAAAAAAGAAGGCCAAAAAGAAAAATATTGCTTGAAAACTGCCCAATAAAAATAGCAGACAATACTCTTTATCTGTTTAAACTGATCGGAGTTGACCACCGAGAAGTTGAGATATGAGCTATTAGATGTTTAAGACTAGGTTCAGCAGCTCCAAGAAATACTCATTTACTGAGAGCTTGTTAAAACCACGGTGCTAATGGCCAGTTCAACTTAAAAAAAAAAAAAAAAAAAAAAAAACACAAAGAAAAAATAAATGTCATAAGTGCCTAAAAACCAAAACTGATTGCTCTCTTTCGATAATTAGGCCATTCAAATTCTGAAATCTTTTTTTTTCTTTTTTCAAAAAACACTGTTTAAGAGATGGGAAATAAATTGAAATGGCTTGTTCATTTATGTGCTCAGATATATGATGCTTTGATGAGGTGTTGTTGGCAGATATTACTAGTAAAGCCTTCATCTAGAAATAAACAAGGCCTCAGTCAGTCACTATCCTACAGTAGTTCTCTAGTCCTACAAAAAGAGAACATTAGGCCTACGGACCCTGGGTGAAGATGAAGCAGCTGCTAAACGAGTTGACGAGGTATATCAAGATCTATTGTCTTTCTCTATACAGTACAGTTCATCTCAAATAAATAATTTATAGCCATAATAGTGTTGATCAACTTTGGTCATAAGTTATATGCTTAGAAACATTCTAGCTTAACAAACACTTATTTAGCATCTTTAAAACATGAAGTCAGCATTAAGAACAAATCGATGTTACAATGCTGACCCGAACATGGCTCTCCTTTGGAAGGAGTCATGCTAATGTATTCAGCAGCATTACCAAATTATCTTGAAATGCCAAACAAGTCTAGGCCGTACGTTCGAAGTACGCTATGGAATTAACATCTTTGTGACCCTTTTCCAAATTTTCGGATTGTACTGTAGTACACAAGCATTGCACTCTCAAGCAAAAATTTAGATTTTTCCCTTGTGTGGTTCCTTCATAAAAATTCTAGGCTAACGGACAATAAAAAATAAAAGAAAAGAGAATCGAAAAAAACAAACAAAGAAACTCTTTGATCATTCTTTTGGGAAGGCTGTATGTTCCTCTACAAGGTCACCACAACGGATTAAACATGATATGACTTTTATACTGAATGATATGAAGAGAAAGACAGTGGAGGATACAGCGATTTCCATGCTCTTAGATGTCGGTTATATAATTGCGTCATCATGGTTTTTAAAGGGTTAAATGGTTTAGAGATGGCCAGATTGCTAGTGTTTGTTTTGGATGCCACACTTCTTCTGAGTGACCTTGTAGAGCAATCCCGCCTCTACATATTAAGCACTACTAGGAGATGGAGGAATGGGATCTAATTGCATATTAGGTTTGACTGCACCTCAAGAGAAGACCGAACACTCACGCACACACAGACACACAAACACATACATACACAGAACAGACATGTGGGTGGGTGCTCTCCTGGTCCTCGGGGCCAATGTTAAAGGGAGTCCCCCCCCTGGTGGTGATGGTGGTGATAGCAGCTGACTGAGGGGGGCGCGTGACCTCACTCAGACAGACACCCGTCCAGGCCGACTGGTGCACCGTGACGGTCTTTGACGTAGCCGTTGTGGAGGCCGTTGCTGGGCAGGGGGGCGCAGGTGGCGGTGATGCCGCAGTGCTTCAGCAAGTTGAGACCCGGGGAGGGGGAGACGGTGGGGGAGGAGCAGGAGCAGGAGGAAGGGTCCCGCTGTGGAAAAGGCTTCATGGTAGAGAGGATCAGAGCCAGGCAGTCAGCCACGTCCTTGTTGGGAGCACAGGCCAGAGCTGGGGTGTGGCCTGAACGACAGACAAGAAACTCACATCAGTGCACACGCATAACATGAACCATATGAGTGAATTATATAAGGTTTTGTTTAAAGCTCCTTCGACAAGTCATTTTATATTAAAAACAATGGACAAACTGACTGTGTGATGTCACTTGTATTAGTGATCCCACAGAAGTATCATCAATGCTGCAGCCTCCATCAGTTCTGCAGAGTGTTTTAACTTCTTTAAACTCATTGTTTTGACTTTGTTTTACTCTCAATGTTCTTTTTAGTGTTGTTTCCAGACTCAGTGAGAAGATCTTTTCAGCAAAATGCTCTAACAAGCGACTGCATGCCACCTGTTCAGCACCATGTTGCAGATGGACACAGTTAGAGACTAGCTGGTGAACACAGTCAAGGATTTAGCAGATATTTCCATCAAGTGATTTGTACATCTGCTGCACATTTGATGTAAAGAAAAGCTCAGCATTTTTAAAGTTTTACATTCTAAACTCTCATATTCCACAATTTAATGCAGCACTTTACGTATGATCAAATGAGCTGACAGAGGACGAGAAAGTCTCACCTTCCTCATCCACAGCCAGCACAGTGGCTCCTCTACTCAGCAGTGCCTGCACCACCGTAGCCAGGCCATTACGTGCTGCAAGATGGAGGGGCCTGGAGGAGAACAAGAAGGGGTGTAAGAGACAGCTGGCAGACCTACTAATCATTAACTAGAACAAGAAAAAAATACTCTTGACTTAAATGACCAAGATCCAGCCTTAAAGATGCATCCAGGTGTAAAACAACAGTGCTTTAAATGTTATGTGTGTGACAGATCAAGGTTTGGTTCAAACATAAAACTAAAGACAACACAAGCAAAAGAGAATCATTTTAAATTACAACTATAATTATACTCTGACAAAAATAGCCCATAAAGCAGACCCATACTATTCCCCACAAGAGCTTTTGTAGGAACGTAGGCTCATTCTGTCCCTCCTTTTTTTTTGTTGAAGACTCTAAAATGATAGAGCTGCTTACATTTGCAGAGCACTGTTCGTGGCGTTTATGAGCGTGGGACTGTGGATCTCCCCCAGAATCAGCAGAGCACACATCTCATGAGCCTGCAGGACGAAACAATGACAGTGAAAAAAATTAAATGCATGGGCTTCTGTCCATCTGAGATGCTTGGTAAACAAAGAACGTGTACCTCCCTGCATTCAGGTGTAATAATATTGCTTATTAAAGAGGAATTACAGACATTGTGTGGATTCCCAGCACACCACAGTGGAGCTGTGACTTGATAACCGTGAGAATAATAGTGATGTGTACCTTGCTGCAGGCCAGGTGCAGGGCAGTGTTCCTGTTCTCATCCAGCAGTGTCAAGTCAGCCTTGGCCCGGTGAAGAAGGATGGCTGAGCGACATAAAGACATTTATTTTCTGCGACTAAAAGTGTCCTGATCTGATAATTATAGTTTTTAAGTGACGCACAACAGACCTATTCAAGCCTAAAGTATGACAAACAATTGTTTACTCTTGAGAAAAGAAAAAGTAGCTCCGTAGAGTCCCACAGGAATAGCAGGTCCAAGACTTACCCACGGTGCCACTGTGTCCCTTGTCAGCAGCTACCATTAAAGCAGAGCGTCCACTCTTGTCCACTGTATTGATCTCTGCCCCATGGCGAAGCACCAGCTGAAGTCCTGCGACATCCTCGGCAAATGCAGCAGCGTGCAGGGGGGTCCTGAAGGCGCAGAGAGAGAGACAGTCCAAACAATCACTGTATGATTGGTGTTAAAGCTTCAGGGCCCTGACGATTGATTACTTAAAGAAGGAACAAGTTTAGGTAACACTTCTAACTCTACCATGATGAGAAATGCATCTGATTGTAGGCTTAAAAATGCTATTTCTCTTGAATCTATGTTACATGCTTTCTTTCTGAATCACAGTTATTCCAAAAAAAGAAAAAAGCAAAACAAAACCAGTCTTTTGTTCTGCTGCCTCACCTTCCTTTGGCATCTCTGGTGTTGATCATGTGGACCCCAGCAGATTCCAGCAGCCTCTCTGCAGCGCCGCTGTGGCCATTCATCCTACAAGCAAGACTGCTGAGTTAATATAATGATGACTTCATTTAAGCCCTGATTTTTTTTTTTTTCTGCGTAAATGTTATTAGTTTTGACACCGTAGGACACGAGACAGGAGGATGTGCCAAGTTAATACTCACAGAGCACAGTGCAGGGGGGTGAAAGGGTTTCCCTCTTCATGAATAAATGTTTTAAATTCAAGTAAAACCTCCAAACAGTCTTCATGCCCTGAGAACAAACACACAAAGCATTATAGACAACAGATGTTACGGTGATTAATTGCAGGTTTGAGGATTAGTCATTTCCAGTTGATCAAACTGAGCAAACCTTTGTAAGCAGCCCAGTGTAATGGGGTGTATTGTTTGTTGTCCAGCAGTTTATCTTGTGGGTCTGTTGCCATGGCGGCCTGCACCAGACTGGCCAGGATCTCCGTGTGGCCTCTGGATGCAGCGTAGTGCAGCGGTGTGCTACCCTGGGCGTCCCGACACAGTGCAGAAGCTTTGTGCTCCAGCAGGGCTGTCACACAGTCGTCATGACCCAACACCGCCTGAACAAAGAGCAGCAGAGGGTGATGAGACGAAACCACTGAGAAAATTAACAATTAAAACTAATTTAAAACCGCTTTCTTTCACGTTTCTGTCTATTCCAGTCCAAGATCACAGCAGCTTTGAATTAGCTCTGGGCTACAGGGGTTTTATACTGCACAGTAAATAAAATGTTGTTTAATAAATGTCTCTTTAATTAACTAAAATACCTTTTTTTATTCAGAACTGAGCCAAACGCTCAGCTGGCTCTGATGTCCGAGCTCTGCTGCTATGAACCTTAAGACTCTCTAACAGATGGTGCTAACAGGACTTTTAAAA
>JAPZDZ010000002.1:21568496-21580335 GCA_029783805.1 Acanthurus tennentii
AAATAGAAGTAAAATCAGAACGAGCACATTCGTGGAACAAAGACAAACCTGAGGAGAGTAACTTGCGACAACAGTCTGAAAACCCGTACAGCACAGCTAAGTGCAAGGGGAACATTCCATGAATCCCACGTCTGGAAAACGATAAAAAACAGACACGGAACAGGTTAGAAAACAAATAGTGAATCGTAAAAATGAAACTCAATTTAAACCTGACCGTCCTATAAAATAAAACACACACTATACATCAATGCTTTTTGCATAAAAGCTTATGCTTTACTGCGGTTTTACAGCCCTTAATGGCACTTAAGGTTTTGAGATACCTGGCCGTGTCTGCTCCGTTGGTCATCAGAGTGCTGATCAGCAGTTCATGGCCGTACTTAGCAGCAACGTGGAGGGGAGTATTGCCATACTTATCCACACAATCAATTTCCCCACCTGATGGAAAGCAGGGAAGATGAGGGTGAATCAAAGACCCATTAAAGGAAGAGAGAAAAGTCTGTATGAACGACTTCTCATAGAAAAGTCACACAGTTGGGTTCTCGTTACCATTTTGAATGAGGATCTGAGAGCGTGTGAAGCGTCCATGAATGGCTGCCATGTGCAGGGGGCTCTTCCCTTCTTTGCTCTGTGGAGAAAAGAGGCGAATAAATATAAAACCATATTTTTTAAGAGTGATTCATAGATCATAACAACAGAATCATATTTCACTGACTTTTGAGTCAAGTGTCAGAAAGCTGGTAAAACCTTGGTGAACAGAGATTGATATCAGTTCTCAAGAAATTAATTTTCACTGAAAAGGCACAGCACTGCATTTCCTCTAACACTCTTAATTCTGTTTTATTTCTTTGACAATATCATTGGAATCGGGTGACGTAACAATGTTTTAGCTCTTAAGAGCTATAAATAGAGAAATGACCAACAACATGATTCATTCGTTCTGACATTTTGTTTCTCTCGACTTTCATTTCTGGTCACTACATGTGCGAGATAAAAACTTTCAATAAACAGCGATACTTTGCATTATCTTCAATTCTTCTCCATATCCACCCTCATATGTTGATTTGATTATCTGGAAAACTCATGACAGCTACGATTCAAAAACAACTGTTTTTCTCTAAATCTCAAGTTTGAAATCCGCTGTAAAAAAAACGAATTTCATCCAAATGATATTCATTTTTAATAACGGCCTAGTCTGACTCACTGTTGGTACAAGCCTGCCACTCGCATTCTCTCCCATTTCAATATCTGCGTGTTACTATTTTGAAAGATTACCATCGCTGCATCTTTGCTTAGCGATATCCAAGATGATTGTGATTGGTTTGCAGAAACACAAACAAGCAAGAGTCTTTTTTTCCCCCCTTATAACAGAATGCTAATGCGTGCAGCCAGACTTCTCTCCATGTGTGACACAGTGCTGTGGTGATAGGGCTGACTACGAAAGATTAATAATGTCCTGACCAAACAAAATCAAAATGTACTGCACCACCACATCTGTAGTTTCAGTGGAACTGACAACATTATATTCTCGTCAAAATACATGATAACTAATATCAAGAACAAATAAGGTCAAAGATAAAAGAAAACTGTGCGGTGATTTCTGTGTAAGACTCTGCAGTGCAGTTCATACCTGCTGGTTGACATCTGCCCCATTGTTGACCAGCAACTCCAGACAGAGGGCACCGTTGGTGGAGACGGCAGCCAGGTGCAGGGGGGTGTAGCCGCACTTGTTGGGCTGGTTGACATTAGCTCCATGGTTCACTAGCTCGGTAGCCACCGCCTCCTGCCCCATGTAGCAAGCCACATGGAGTGGAGTGTTTCCAAAGCCGTTCGGCTCATCAATCTAACAGTTAAACAAAGGAGACACAAGATCAAACTTTGTCAAGAGGCTGAAAGGAAGCATTACTGAAAAGGTTTGAGATTTTAGCTTTCCATGATAAAAGATAACTATTGGTTATACACTGTGACATTTAATGGAAAAAAAAATACGGCAACTTAATTCGGTTAATTTAAAAAAAATCAATATAAAAAAATCCATGTGAAAGCACTCACCTCTGCCCCCGCCCTCAGCAGGTACTTTACAATTTCGATGTGACCACTTGCAGCAGCAGCATGGAGAGGTGTGTAGCCCTGCTTATCCTTGCAGCTCTTGTCTGCACTGCGGGACACGAGCAACTTCACAACCTCCACATGGCCTGTAGACAAGACAAACAGGGAGAAAACGTTTCAATATTACATCTAACATGACTTTTATTATCAACAAATATGGACATTAAGTAAATTGTTGATCTGGATATTGCAGCGTCTTTTATTCCCAGACTGTGACACAAGGACTTGGCCATGTTTTTGCTCCTCAATATGAGTGTAACTTGTCATGAACAATGAGGGCTTTTACTGCTATTTGACAATAAAAGTGTGTGCTGAGCAGCACTGGCAAGAAAGTGAAACTCGCTCACCCAAGTAAGCAGCACAATGGATAGGCTGTCTCTCTTTCTTATCGATGGCACTCAGGTTGGCCCCTTTGTTCAGCAGCAGCTTCACCATCTGTAGGACAAACAAACAAAATTGTAGAACAACCACTTATTACTACTTAAAAAAGGGGAGGTAATAACCAAAGACTCACCTCCTGGAACCCACTCTGAGCTGCATGGTGCAGAGCAGTTCTGCCAGTTCGATCTGCCATGTTCAGGTTGCTCAGCTGGGTCAGCAGGGCCTCTGCGCAGCGTGTTGCACGGTTGGCAGCAGCCACATGCAGCGGTGTCTGCCAGAACTTGTCTCGTGCGTTTGCCTCAGCTCCGCGCCTCAGCAGCAGACCCACTGCCCTCTAGGGAGAAGGAAGCAAACAGGAGAGCTTGAAGCATACATCATATCTGCAGTTTGCGGCATTTCCTTCAGTCAGCACAACCTTTTGGTGCAGTCCTATAAACGCCGTGGGTAAATACATAATGGAATTAAAGGATGAAGTCATCTGACAGAGAGATAATTAGCCTGTTTAAAACGTCCAAAGGAAATTAGTTTATTGCTTACTTCATTCCTGGAAGCAGCCGCCCTGTGCAACGGGGTCAACCAAACATGATCTTTAGCATTTACAGTGGCACCTGGCAGGCAGAAAAAAAAAAGGGGGTCACAAGGACAGTGGACTTTAAGAAAAAAAATAAATCCATACAGTAAAGTAACAATGATGGGGTGACAAAGGAGGAAAAAGTATGCACCATATTTCACTAACACAAACAAGTCCACAGTCTTAACACACAGCAGAGTATCAGTAATGCATACAGCTCACTTACCTGATTCAATGAGGAGGTCCATTATATGGACATCACCCACACAGGCAGCAGCATGAAGTGGCGTACGGCGCTCTTGGTCCTGTGGGATGAACACGGATCAAACAAGGCGTGTATAACATTTGAATTCCATGTTTGATGGATATAACAGGGCCGAAGTCCTTCATATTACGAGCCTGTTTTGCATTTTAACTCTATGTGCATCATACGTACCAGTGCATTGACATCCTCCTTTTTGTGCAATAATAGTTGAACTTCTTCAGCATTACGATTGAAGATGGCCTGGACCAGAGGAGGCTGCAATACAGAAATACCCTCTGAGTTAATGCAGTGATAAAACGTTGAATACAACGACGAGAGACGATTCGGAAAAGTCCATCATCCTACGAGCAGGCCACTTATTTGTCATAGCGACTAGTTACTCAGCAAAGTAGTCAAATATAATTATGATAAACGCTGCATTTGGTTCGTCTGCTATAGCGCAATTTACCTAATGCGATTCTTCTTTCCTTCCAGCAAATACGCGGAGCCCTTGCTGAGGCCTACAGGCCCTCCTTGTCTCCTTACTTACGTCAGCTAGCCAAACGGCTCTTGCTAGCTACATCCACCACAGAGCTGGCCCCGACCCAGAGCAGGGCCTCTCGACAAGAGCCGCAACAACGTATTTGTTAACGCATAAACACCGAACACAGCAAACCTCGGGGGAATTCACCATTTTGACTCGCATTTCCGCTTAAATAAACGTGCACCGCCAATTGGCTAAAAATGAAAGCAAGTCGTTCTGCGAACAGGACATTATGTGTTGCGCACAAGAGGTATTTTCCAGCAAATAGACTGCGCCATAGCACCAACACGGAGCCCTCTCTTTTCAGCGTACCTGGTCTGCAATGTTGAGTACTCCCATCTCCCAAACTCAGCCAGGACGGAGCTCCTTCATGAGGATAAAACTTCGAGGTATATTGCGGTGCGCTACTGTATCCACTTTTCAGACTACACCCATAGCTGGTTGCAAACAGAAATGCGGTCTTGATCTGTCACTGTTGTTGTCTGTATCCTATGTCTGGTCTGACGATACAGGCTACGACTGTGCTGGTCCGCCTACAGGCGTGGCGGTCTGTTTTCGCCTCTTTGGGTGAAATGGCACCATCGTGTGGAAGAGAAGTGAAACGCAATCTGCATTCACACGATATAGTCATTTTTAAATGGTGCCACTGGTTATTTATGGAGGTCAAGTGAGACGTTTAGGGTTTAAGGAGCTGTAGAAAAATAAAAATCCTCTCGTTGTTACTGGAGCGGAGTTTTTCATTGAGGAACAACTTAACGTCACAGAAAATACTCTCCAACTAACACACTGCTCCACTACATACTACTAGGATGAGTCATCACAGGCTACTACGTAACAATAATAAAAAGAATAAAAATAGTAAAAACATTTTCTGAAAAACACATTTCAAGAATTTTAGTTATACAAGGCTGTTGTATTTTAAAGAAATAATCTTGGCCCTATTTATTAATGCAACTAACTGTTTGTGGCCTGACCTCTGACCACATTTTATGGTTTTCATTACCCGACGGACTTGTTCTCATGGAGATGGATCAGTTGTCATCGCTAATTGTAGACTACAGATGTGGACAAGAGCTACTAACGACTGTTAAGTGTCAACAACCAGACAGCTTGTCTGCTACACAAATTAGGAAATTCTTTCACAGATCACAATTGCAGCATGATAAATGCAACAATTTTATTAATTTAAACATAAAACAGAGTTTCTCTATATATTTTTTAATGTTGGGCTAAATTTTTTGCAATAAACTAAATTGTGCTTCTTTTGTTATACACGTTGTACAATAGGTTATGCACAAAAAACATTGTGCAGCAGTTAACCTCCAAAACAGTGGGTGGCAGCATTTCACCACAGAGCCGTTTGGTGAAACCGAGGGCCGAATCAACTGAAAGAAGAAGGGAACAGTTTGTCCCACCGGCGTCTTACTCGGCAGCAGAAGGTCGTCCGCAGCTTTACGGTATATGACATTATTGAAAACAAAACTTGCTGAAAATATTGAACTTTGAAGCAAATTTTTGTTTCGAGACGTAGAGCGATGTGAGTATTGTTGAAAAAATTGAGAAACGCGGCTGTACGTCGCGTTTGTCGGGCTCGTTATGAAACCGTGCTAGCTATCGTTACGTTAGCTAACCTTTGCAGCTGACTAACGTAACTAACGGTAGCTACGCCGACTACAGGAGCAAGACGCCGTTAAATCGAAAGTATAACTCGCCGGCGAATACTGGTTATTCTGTCAAATCAGAATTAGCTGACGCTACGTGTAAATTATTATACCCGCAGGGAGGCAGGGTGTTTGGACTGGACCCTGGGATCCCATTGCTTGGTCTCGGACCTGACACCGGGTTCAGCTTCTCAGAATCAGGACTACCCTTCCTTGAACTGAGTGGCTGGTTTGATGGCAGCCACGGCCAGTGCCCGGCGGTTACCTATGGGTGTACGGACACTCAGTGACTTTCTCCAAATTGCCACAGTGGGCTCCCCCCGTGTGTGTCGTCCAGCAGTTCAAAGAGGAAACCTGCGACAAAACATCAGGTGAGCCTGTCAAGGGAAGAGTGTGGTCTATTATTATAATGTCACACATAAAGCTATTCCTACTGTACAAATCGGCCTTGGCCCCTTTGGGACGATCGGTATGAAGTGGGAGGGCTTTATTACCAGGCAACTTTATCAGGGTAGTCATGTTTATGTTTTTCTTTTCTCATAAGTGTGTCAGCTCTAGGGGCGGCTGTGGCAGGTTGTAGTGCGGGTCGTCCACTCATTAAGAGTTCGGTATGTCGTCTCCCGGCTCCTTCAGTCTGCATTTCAAAGTGCCCTTGGACAACATAGGGAACCGTAATACCTCCTGTGCCATCGGTGTGTGAGGGAGGGTGTGAATATGTGAATCTCGCTCCTGATGAGCAAGTGCGCCTTCAATGGTCACCTCTGCCACTAGTGTACGCATGTGTGTGAATAAATGAATTCTCACCTTTGTATCGCAGCACTTTAGCTTGTCAGTAAGACTATTAAGTTAAAATGATTGTTCATAAAAATACGGATTCAAGTAGCTACACACTAGAGATACCAATACAGGGTATGTTTCTAATACCCTCTTAATTACCAGTTACCAATGTTGTCTTGCTAATATTGACAGATAGTGCCAACGTGTTTTAATAAATATAAGTACAGGTGATCTTTTGACACAGCTATTATTAAATTGGTTTATTTCTCACTAAGTAATAAGACAACAAAAGTTTCACTACAATTAGACAGATGCAACAGAAGAATACATAAGAAAACATAATTAATGCTGGACAATTAATGTATTGCTTTGTCAAAGCTTACATCAGCTGAAGCAAGCAGTATATTTATGTATTTACCACAAAGGGTGTTCTTATATTAATGAAAATATTGATAGAGTTTCATGTGCAATTTAAGCAAAAGTACAGAGCCTGTACAGTTTCTAATAGACTCAAAAAAGGGGAGTAAAATATTATAATACTACAAAGCAGCATTGGTCATCCCCAGTCCTACTAAATAATGATGAGTAGTTCTAACCACATGTGTTAGCCATTAGTCATAATATGTTTCTACAGGTTACCTGTGAGTAAACACATTGCTTAGTGATACATAAAGCCTGTGTGGTTATGGCATTATATCATTTTGCTATTCACACAAATGGCAAACTCAGAAAATACTGGCACACTCACAACACAGAAACCTCCCATTACCTCCTGATCCAGTGTCCTTTGTGTACTCGTTGACTTTAGCTGCTGGATACTGGAATGTAGGGGGGCTTTTTGCTGTGAACTGTGCCTGTGGCTGGTTGGACTCTTTCCAGAATGTGGCTAACAGGACATTTCCTCTTACCTTTCAGACACTTGTCATCATGTGGCATTTTGATGACAAGAACTCCCAGAGTACTTTGCTTTCAAGACAGGGATACAATGACAGCGGTTCCCCAAAGCAGAAGCTTCATCAGTCTCACCAACAAAAGGAAGGAGTATTCCGAGCGACGGATAATAGGGTAATTTGGTAGTTACTGGTAGTAACTTTATTCATTTATTAATATCTTTATTTTCCAAGTCTTTAACCTTGCGATTCCTGCTGTTATAGGTTTTCAATGCAGGAAATGTATGATGTGGTGGCCAATGTTGATGAGTATAAGAACTTTGTACCCTGGTGTAAGAAGTCCCAGACCATCATGAAAAGAGCGGGCCACTCCAAAGCTCAACTTGAAGTGGGATTCCCTCCTGTGCTGGAGAGATACACATCTATGATCACTAGTGTCCGTCCTCATCTAGTTAAAGTAAGTGCCAGTAGTTTCACTGAGTCTGACAGTCCTGTGAATGAAGATATGCTTTATGTGGTCTGTTTGTAACAGGGATGACATTTCGCACCTGTATTTGATATCATATTTGATATGATGTCACTAAGCATTTGTTTCTCAAAGTTTACATTTATAATTACTGATTTTCTTTTTTGGGTGATTTCAGGCAGTGTGCACGGATGGTAAGCTGTTCAATCACCTGGAAACAATATGGCGCTTTAGTCCTGGCATTCCTGGTTACCCTCGCACCTGCACAGTAGACTTTTCTGTAAGTAGCCTGCAGCATCTCTCTGCCCTTTTTGATACATTCTTTAAAATATCATTGATTAAAGGAGTAGTTTGAGATTTTGTGATAAATTGTAGCCTCACAAAGTGGATAAATGATTCCAAGAAAATCTTATAGAAAGTTCAGTTAAGTAGCTGTGTACTGCTCTTCAATAGAATTGGGTGGCAAACTGGACCAACATTTACCAAATCAGTCAGTTAGTCTCCTTAAAGTCTTTTTTCTTGTGAAACCAAAAAAATTTAAAAGTAGTTCTGGTAAAATCTCTGTGTCAATGTGTCTAGGAAACTTTTCTATTGTGGCTTCTTTGGTTTACTGAGGTGCATCAAGTCCTAACAGGCTCATCACTGTCCCCTAAGGCTGTGACCTGGAAAACTTTTAGTGTCACTTGAATGTTGACTAGAATTGCAGTTGTTTTAGCCAGTTTTACAAGAAAAAAGAATTTAAAGATGTAGACTAACTGGTTGTTTCATCAGACTGTTTTCTACACAGTCAATGAGACAGACCTTAGAGGGGGAAACAACTTATTAGGTTTCTTGCTAAGTTAAACTCGATATAATGGCCAAGTCTGATTGGGAAATGTACAGAAACAGCCAGCGGGTAGTTAGCTTAGATTTTTTTTTATAAAGAAACACTTAGGCTGGTAAAGTGTTATAACATGAAGCTAAAAAAAACTGTTATCGCTAAATGCATTTTTTGCAAATGGTTTCCTTCTGTTTTTATATGTTTGACTCAGCATCTCAACATTTTTTAATTGGTTTTGTACTAAAGAGACTGTTATTTCTGTATTTTTAACAGATATCCTTTGAGTTCCGCTCTTTGCTGCACTCCCAATTAGCAACCATGTTCTTCGATGAGGTCGTAAAGCAGAATGTCGCCGCGTTTGAGCGGCGAGCCTGTAAGCTCTACGGCCCAGAGACGCGTATTCCACGAGAACTGATGTTTCACGAAGTGCATCAGACGTGATTTCAGCACCTGTATGTCCTCATCTGGCCTTAAACCTTACCAACCTTTATCCCCTTTATCCATACGAACCTGCATGATGCTGCTTAGTTGCTCATCACTTCAAGTCTCCACAGCTACATAGACATTAAGGCTCCTCAGGATGTTAGGCATCCAGCTTTGTAAGCATTATGTTGGAATTCCTGCCTCAACAAATTCGTGCTCATCTCCTCCTCCTTGTGTTAAGTTTGTCCACTTTCTGTCTACCTCCACTCAAGGGATCCTTTAGCAGAAGGAGCCCAGCTTGCTCCATGGCAGTTACAAGCTGTATTTATGTAAACAAAACAGTAAATCATTGCAACACCACGTCACCAATGGTAGAGAGTCGACTATTATTTTAAATGAACAGTACAGTGACACTGAACAAACATCCTTTTATTTATTTTTGTAATAAAAGGCACAGACTTTTTCTCTTAAGTGGGATCAATAGTTCACTGTGACCTGAGGGTTACCTGCCACACTGTCGCTCTGCTCAAGTGTCCAGTGTTTAGTTCACTTCAGCACTTTGATCAGCTGATTATACTGTATAAGGTGAGCTTATTATTTGCCTTTACTTTTATCATATACATTTGTTTCAAATTGAAGTTTTAATATATTGCTTGACATAAAGTAGTAAACTTGGTGCAAAACAGTAACTCATTTTCACTTTTCCATCAGTGATTATATGCACATTTTTAAGTTTTATTGGGGTTCAAATTTCACGTGCCATGTTAGGGATGATGAGAGAGTGTTGTCGCTGTATGATTTGACGATATTAAGGTTTGAAAAAGGAGAAAGATAATTTCTTCTTTAGTTAGTTGTGCCCTAAATTGACGCTGAGGTTTGGGAAGTGTAGCTGTTGTTGTGCTGTGAGAATTTTATTTTTTGGACATTGAGACTTGGCCTGACAATTTTAATGACGTCTTGTTTTACTGCCCAGCACCATAAAAAGATCAAAAGATTTGGGGGGGATTATAATTTATCACACTAAAGAGCACCTGTTTGATTCGGTGGACAGGCTGGAGAATACTGTGAAATATGTAAACACTGCATGGTCTATACAGTTTAAAATGTATAGTTTGGTTTTATATACTCAAAACATTTAAGATTATAAATTAAATTTGGAATTTCTGACCACCGAACTTTTTGCTTTAAGTTGTGGAAAATACATTTACAGTAAAGAAATTATAGATCTTTTAATCCAATTGATCACCACACTAACAAACAATCAGTAACAGGATATTTAATTTCCTTACTCTGCTTTTTCTTTATGGTCAATCTTCTGAAGGTCATCAGGAGGATGTCGCTCCCCCTTGTAATGTGCATTTAGACTGTCAAATATGCTGCTGGGCTGTAAAATAAAACACCATTAATCATTTATCATTGTCTGTTTCATGCTCATTATTCTGTTTTTACTTTTATTTATATATATATTATGCATGACTGTAATTGAATAGGCAAATATAGTCTATTCTGTACATTGTCTTATGTTTATGTGTTGCATTGTCAGAGTGTGACTACATTTAGTTGAAACACATATTTAATATCCAAGCAGCCCGTCGCTTTACTTCATGATAAAGGGCTCATTAAGTCAATTGATTGTATCTGCCATTAAGAGGTGACTGATGCGTTTAAGTCGCTCTAGGTCAATAGGAAAAGTCATTATTCGGTGACCTTTCTCTCAACAGGCAGTTCATTATGTCCACATGCGCCAAGTCTCAAATTCCAGTAAGAAAGTAATTTTTAAGTTGGATTTTGGCTTTAAAGCTGATGTGGATTATCCTCTCTGTGGGTAATGTGATTGGAAGTGAAGGGATAGTTAATCTTAAATGCATGAAGAATGTTTGTTAAAACTGAGACGAATCTGTAATCATGTACAAAAACAAGAAAAAAAAGAAGCAATGTTACATTTCAAGTGCCATTTCAGAGTACTGTACCGTTAAGGCATAAAATAGACTAGTTCTATTTTTTACCATATTGGAATTTTACTCTGGCATGTTGTTCATATTGTCAGTGATGTTGCACCATGTGAGAATGCATTTCACCCCAAGTTTTCTAATTTGCTCAACATATTATAATTTTAGTATGTTGTACTCACATTAATTTCCATGCAGTGTTTTATTTTTTTATGTGCCAATGCTGTAAATCAAAAATGTTGCAAAATTATTTCAAGAGGGGACAGAATAAACTGATAAGATGCTTAAAAAATGTGAAGTGATACACTCAGCCCTCCATCCCCTCAGTGTTATTCAACAATGTTAAACTGCAGGAGTGTGAATGACCCCCGGTCTTAAGAGTGGTAGCCTGTTATGTATATACCGTTAAGGATTGAGACACATTACTATCACAGACTGAAGAGTTGCTAACAAAGAATATATATCCATTATTTTGCAGTCCAATCACTTTTTCGATGCAAGAAAAAATGTATCTTTGTAAATACTGTTGGGTGTATTTCAGAGCTTTGTTATTTAAATAAAAAAGCAGGTGGAGTTTATGTCTTAGTGTGCGTTTTTTTTTTAAAAAATCCCTTGCAAATTGCTTGGAAGAATCTGGTTGATATCTCTGTGTGTTTTCATTGTTTTGACTCTTCTAATATTTAGGTAAAGCTGAGTGAGCGTGACATGAAATTATGGTTCCTCAGCAATTTTTTCTTGCAGCAAATGCACACAGACGGAGGAAGGAGAGTGTTGGTACAGTTGACCGGCAAGAAACCAGAGTGGGGTGATGGTATGTGGGCCAGTTATAAATAACATAAGAGAAGTGGTTATTTGTACTTACCTTGTCTCTAAACCATGTCAATTAAATTTATTACATAAAACTTCTGCCTCATCAGATGTATCTTGCGTAAGAGGAAGATATCGTAATGATTACAGATATAAATATAAGCCCTGCAAAGAGAGCCTTTAGAGGTAAGGGTGTTATT
>JAPZDZ010000002.1:21601075-21616442 GCA_029783805.1 Acanthurus tennentii
CACACACACACACAACTGAGAGCCAATACATCTTTATCCGCCAGATAATATGCTGCAGATGAGCAGCGACACAGCAGCAAAAGCCAATTACATTACAGGGAAGGTAGATGAATTATGAGGGTAAAAAAAAAAACACAACCCCATTATAGCAACACAGTCACTCTTAGCTGGAGTTCATCTCATAATGACAAAACTGTGATACCACTGATGTTATCATTATTAAAATGATGTCAGATAGAGGCCTCCATTCATCCACAAACTGTGCGGTCTGATCTTCTTATCACATTAATAGGTACAGTTGAAGAAGATGACAAAGAAAACATATCGATCAGAGAAATGAATAAGCAGCTGGCTTACCATCTGGTTCCCCTGAGGTCCCCAGGAAGCGTATTGTAGCACTGCCTTCTCCCTCTCCGGAGGGTTAAGCTCCTGCAGATCCCTGGAACACACACAAAAACTGAGCTGTAAGCCCCCCTCATTAGGGCCAGGTGTCCTGTTTAAATCCCTCTGAGGTCCATCCATGCCCTGGCCTTGAGCCTCTCGAGCTTGGGAGAGACACTGTACCGTGAGGACAGAAGAGCAAGATGCAGAGAAGCAAAACAAAACAGAGAACGGGGGGGGGGGGGCTTGTTCATGCAACACTTCTTGTTTCCGTATTTCTAGCTGCACTTTCTCCCTCAGGACAGGCAAACATTTCCCTCCAAGGCATACCCAGGCAATGATCAATACTCTCCTGAAATCCTCTCCAGACCCATTCCTCAGAACATCCACAGCTACCACAGAGTTGTTGGTTTTTTTTTCCCCCACTGATATGCTGGATATGAATGTCAGGCAGTGAAATCTGAGGTACAGTACAAACCTTACGTCGGGGACATGGTACCTGGTTAGAACACTGACGAATGAATGCATGTCTGACAGAAACATGAAGTTCTGATTCGATGAGACACACTCTGGGGAGGGGAAGTTTTTTTTGTTTTTTTTCAATCCGCAGGTCTGCTTGCATTGGTGACGCTCATGCCCAGTGCAGCCCATGCATTAGCATTCACGATTCCACCTACCCATTAGCCACATTGTAGATAGCATAGGAGGCTGTGAAGGACTGAGAGAACACCTGAAAGAGGTAGAGGATATCATGCACACAGGTGTGCCTCACTTAAATGACAACACACATATTTCAGTGCTCACACATGCACTTACACGTGTATAAAGAAAGACGGTGGGACGCTGCTGAGACCTACCTGACAGTTCAGTGCAATGAGCAACAAGAAGCTGTGCTTGCATTCTCTAATTTATTCTGAAATTGCTGCAAAGCACTGCACCAAGTGGCTTATCGCTTTACAAAAGGGCAACACAACATAATGCTATTTTTTCACACTAAAAAAAAAGAAGCAGTAAGATGCCTCACACTGTTAATATGTATGTGTGGTCATTTTTATGTGGTGTCAGCATAATAATAAACTTTGATTGTAAATGAGCCAATCACAGCTTGACATTGTGCACTTCTTTTTTCAAGTCTTGCAGTCATTTCATCTATATTACATCATTACTGTGATCATATCTGAATGAGAGGAATTTGAAGCACGGGCCCCCTTCAGACTGAGTTAAAGAGACGACATCAAAGACATACATTCTTATTAAATAGCATCATTACGGCTAATATCCTTCCCACTGAGATCTATTGTGGCTGGCAACTCTGTCGCAACCCTGACACAAGCTTGAGCAGCTCGATGATTAATTAAATTAACATGCTGAAGAAGACTAAGGGTGCAGAATCGATGAATGTGTGCGAGTGAACGTGCATGTGTGTGTGTGTGTGTGTGTGTGTGTGTGTGTTTTAACCATAATTGATTACAGCATTACCTGATGAATTCAAGGTAAAATATCGATCTGTCCCTTCCTTTTTTTTTTTTTTTTTTCCTCAAGCAAAAGGTTGGAAGCAGGCTATTTGCCCTCTGGCCTCTAAAAGCCTGAGTCTCTTGGAAGAGAACAATCCCTAAAGAAATTAAATGTCACATCTTCTATACGGCACACTTAGCGGATAAATTGGATTTCTCCTCTGTGTTGTTTGTCTGTTGTTAGGAAATTCATGGATGGAGTGATACAGGGGTAATGCTGCCAGGTATAAAGGAGGGGAAATAGATTCTAAGGCTATCTAAATGAAATGGAAATCTAATCGCGGTGTAAAGTCTGAGCATGAGGGGCAACAGGGTGTACAGGAAAAAAAAAAAAGGCTGTGTTACAACAGAAAATAAACACCAGAACAGGAAAAGGATTGAATGAATTGGCCAAACACTATAGTGAAAAAAATGTGGAAGGGAGATAGGGACAAGAAAAACAAAGACAGGAAGGGAGGAAAGGATGCAGAGGGTGGGGGCAGGGGGGAGGCAGTTGCTGACAGCCAGAGTTGACAGGTCGTCAACACATAACAAGGACCGCTTCTTGAGTTAAAGGCAGCATCACTCTAGCTCAGACCAAAGGGGGGCGGCATTGCCGTGGGCACCGAGTTCAATCAGCTGTTTATGATTTGTAAAGGAGCCCGGAGATTCTGCTCGTGATTTAACATTACGGAGCTGGTGGCAGAGGCTGTACGTTACTGTGTGTCTGTGTGATAAACAGGCAGAAAGAGAGAGAACATCTGTCTCCGAGAGGCGGCAAGAAAGAGAGAGAGAGAGAGAGAGAGAGAGAGTCAGTTCTAATGTAGCCGCCAGTAACATATCATAAATCCCCCAGATTGCTCTGCTCCTCACACCCCTCTCCTTCCCCGCCCCCTCCAAAAACCATGCCGCCAAAAATGGGGGGCTGGGGACACAATGCACAGATTAAACACTCAAATAGGCCGACATGGGATAACATGATAGCAGGAACGTAGGAAATAACACACGTCTTATCTTTTTTTAAGGAGTTCACAGTTGAGCTGGGAGTCTTATGGTGTTA
This sequence comes from Acanthurus tennentii, assembly GCA_029783805.1. Lineage (NCBI taxonomy): Eukaryota > Metazoa > Chordata > Actinopteri > Acanthuriformes > Acanthuridae > Acanthurus > Acanthurus tennentii. The sequence goes on from JAPZDZ010000002.1 coordinate 21,604,010, forward strand.
CAGCTCCACTTGTGACAACATCCTTTGTACGAGCGCAGATATTAGGAGTCTGTTGTACACTGCTAGTTATTCTCCACAGAGATAACAGCAGCCTTCCATCTTAACATCGCCCCTGCCTCACAAGCATTCCTCAGCAGCCCCGCGATGTGCTGCCTTTGATACCAGCACCCATCAGCCGTTTGCTGCAGAATGCAGACACGACTCCCTTGACACGTTATTTGTCCCTTAACCGCACCGTCCGTTCACCTCTGCTCATCAATCCCAGAAACCTCTGTCTCCTCTAAATTGCATCACTCTTCTAAAAAATATGTGGATCTCCTCTCTCTCCCATCTCCTCTTGCAAACAAACCTGTTTAAACCAAACAAGCTTTGAGGAAGCGCGTTTTCCTGGAGGAAATCTGCTTTCTCTTGTTCCTATGTGGCCAAATCCCTAACTCACTTCTATGTATACCCTCTTATCAAAATCCATTTATTTTCATCCACCAGGCACATAACCCTCCCTAAAGCCTCTGGAGTTAATTCAAATTCCTAAGAAGCCTTTTAACTTTACCCACAGCCTACTTGTCCATTTCTCTTCACTGCAGCGCTCTCCTTGTAGCATCTCTTTGGTTCTTTGATAACCATTCTGATGGATTTTAAATGGGTAGTGTATCTAAGGGCAAATCGTGCATAAGACATTTTTTTTCCCCTCCACCTCCATTGCAAATGGCTTTTTGCTCCTGCTCTCTCAGTGTTTCTCTCTCATTCTCAGCCACTCTTAGCAGCGTATGGCTCCCTCCAAACAGCAAAGCTGGTGCCGGGCGCAAACTGCTTCAGTCAGCACAAATCCCCCCAGAGATACAGACAGAAAAAAGTGAGTGAGAGTGAAGAAGATCAAGAAGGAGCGAGAGGAGGAGGAGGAGGAGGGAGGGAGCTAGAAAGAAGAGGAGGATGGTGGAATAGCCCCCATGCACACAAAATCGACCATCCATACACACACGTATATCCATTTCTAAATATACGAATGATTCCAGGTGGCGTGTCTGATTTCTTTCGAGTGAAGCGTGCAGATTAGAACAGACAATTCCTGCTGACATCAAAGGAAGTTTGATATGGTGTGAATCAACCAAAGCAACCCGCAAACCGGACAAAGATCTGAGCCCAGAGACATCTGAAAAACTGATTGGATGCGTATTAACCGCTAAATTATTTAGTTACAATGGATGCACTACATTTGTGACGAATACTGTAACGCAGCAACAGGCCTGCCCCTCCACACCCCCCCAAAACATGGGAAACATGATGTGCAGCTGATTACAGCAAAAGCAGATCTCTAAAGGAAACTCAGAGACATAGAAGAGTCTGAGAGTGCAGAGCAGCGACAAAGCAGCTTTCATATTTTTAATAAAAATGTGCGGAAAATGTGCTGAGGGCTTTCATTTCCTCCTAATTCTGTTTTCTTCCCTCGCCGATTACTTGCACATTACACAACTTGCCTGCCCTTTGAGGAACGACTCAACTATTTATTAATGGTGCGGGTATTTACAGAGCGGGGAGGCTGGCAAGGGGGGGTGGGAGGGTGGCGGGAGGTGGAGATCCCGAGCTATGTTGTGTTAAAGAAAAGAGAGCAAAGGATCCGTGTTTTCTGTCTACCCCGACGTTTATCTGAAACCACCTGCGATTGTGATTCTCGTCAGCTTCTCATTAAAATTCCCCACCGAACTAGCAGAGCGGTTTCATTACTGCGGCTCCAACTTTACCTCTTCATCTCCTTGATGCCCCCTTCCCCCCACTATCCACTTCTCACTGATCACTCACTCCGAGCTTTCCTCAAGCCCCTGCACCTTTCACCATCAGCCAGTTTAAATATTCAGCTCCCCATATGTTATCCCAGTCATTTGGTGGGCGGTGTTATGGAGCTAAAGACTGCTGCTGCAGCAGAATCAGCACACACACACACACACATTTATGATTGCACACACACACCCCTTCTCCTCAACCTCTTCTCTGTTGTTTCTTTGAGGCTCTGATTAGGATGCATGTCATCGTTGTTTCGCAGCCACTGGTGGCCTGTCAGACATGTGGAGGTGTGTTTGCAGCAACAGCTTGTCTTTGATATCTGTGGATAATTTATGGCCCTGGATGTTTCCTGGGGGGGTAAAAAGCTTCATGGCGCTTTCCGCAATAAATCCGAGTGTGCTTTGCATTTGGAGACAACTTACTGGTCGGATGTTATACGCCAAGAGGACAAACCTCTTGTCTGCAGACACTTGGAATTTAGTAGTTGTCAGGTCCTGTAATGAAAAAAAAGAAAGGAGAGAGAAAGTCTATTATCATGAGCTTAGATTTGATTAAGTGGATAAAGTGGGTTGGGATAAAGCACATTGTTTTTCTTTGTAACTTCTTTGCATCCATTGCTAAATAACTGTGTGACCTGTCATGTGGAGTTCCTCAAGGGTTGGTCCTGGGACCTGGTTTATTGTCCTTTTACAGGCATCTATCAAGGAACTATATCTGCATTTCTTATAATTGCATGGCTGTTTAATAGAGATAAATGCATTTGTTTAAAGTTTAGTCTAGTCTGATAACAATTGCTGTAGAATTTTGCTACAAATTTAAAAATAAAAAAGAGCACTCCATGTTTTGATTTATTAAAATCTTGAAGCTTTTTTATTAAAGCCTTTTGTGCTGTTTTGGTCTTTAAAAATCTATGCTTGTTTTTGATTAAACATTCCTGCAGATGTTTCTTTCTCCATCTTTTTTGTACATTTGAAAAGTGCTACATAAAAAAACATTCTACTAACCGACTGTGAATTTTAATCCCAAAGTTTGACATTAGCCTATATTTAGCCTAATTTGTCTCAGCAGTTGAAATATTCAGGGGAAACTCAATGTGCGACTCGATATTCACACAAGAAAATATCTTTTTTAGCAATTAGCAACAGCAACAGAGCTAACAAACCATATCAAATCACCAAGGAGAGACTTCTTCCCAACCTGGCAACACAACCCTGCTCTAAGCTCCTTGGTGATGACCCATATAAGTCTGTCAGTGTCGCGCAGAGGCGGTGTTCAAAATGATGCCCTTGCTTGGAAAATTCTCTTTGAAGGCACATGTTGAGGGCTCACAGAGCAGCCAGATTGGGGGGGAAATGAGCTGATACTGTCACTCCGCCAGATCTTTTTTCGTCTCAACTGTGGGATGTGGAACAGTGGGACTCCACAGCTTCTCTCTCCCGCTCTCTCAATCTGGAAGCGCTCGCTCTCTACTGGCTGGACAATTTGTCCAGCTGTCTGTAGATACGAGCCAATCAATACCAAAATCTGTCCTCCTTCCTCTTAAACTGTGTTGCTGTAACTCACCAGGGAGCTGTTGTCCAGGAGAGTCGTGGTGAGATTGCTGGTGAGGCTGAACGACAAGACGTGTCCTTCTCTGGTGCGGAGAGCCACTTCGTTTTCTGAGAAGGTTAAGACAGTTCAGGGAAGAGGGTCCTGTGTTATTAGAGTGATAACATAAATCCACAGAGGCAGAGGTGGTCTGCAGAGCGGAGGCTCACTTTCAGGTGAGCTCACTATAATGAATTTTAAGCTGTCAAGAATACTTTGTCAGCCGGGAGCGATACATTAGTCAAATGGGGGGGTTCCTTACCGTTCAACCATGCCACGCAGGGGTCATGAACTTTGAACTCTTCACTCTCCAGATCCTCCATAGTGAGATGGGAACGGAGTAGCAAATGAGATTCATCTTCAGAGGCACAAAGACGGAGATAATTAGTCATCAAAATGTATGTCCTGTTGAAAAACATAGCTTGGGCATTTTTTTTTTGTTTTTTAAGGCTGGCCTATATATCTGCTTCTGTTTTGATTCATCTTTTGCATTTTAAATGATGCTGTTGTTGTGACTTTTTGACACATTTGCAGCATGTATGAAATACTTATTATGCCTCCTTTCAAAGGGAACACTTGACTCTTTTGGTAAGAAGGCTTATTCACTTTCTGGAGGAGAGTTAGATGATGCAGCTGAATAACATCTGTACATTAAAAACAGGACTACTAGCCTGTTGAGGTTGTAAGCAGGGGGAAACAGTTAGCTTTGCTCTGTTCCATGATGACATAAAACATTTGTTCAGTCAGTACAAAAGTGAAAGAATGACAACTCAAAGTTTTACAGGAAGTCATGATCAAAACTGGGAACAGTAACTTCCTTTTATCCCTTACGGCTGCCTGAAAATTGCTCATAGTCAAGAAATAGTCACTGAGGGAAACACCCTCAATAAAATGGTGAATTGTTGTTTTTACATTGCAGTTCTTGTACAGATAAAATGTATTTCACTCCATATTTTTCCTCGGTTGCCAACACCAGCTCATCTGCAGTGACTCTACGTCTCCTCAGAGGAGCTCGTCATACAGTTTGAGAACCATTGCCCTATAGACAAGAGAGCCGTATTGATCTTCTCAGCTGACTTTCAACCAGAAAGCAAACAACACTTCCGAAAATGTCAAAACATGCCTTTAATTGCCCCCCATTACAACTTCTGTCTTTGCTGCATTTACTCCTCCAAGCAGCTCCTCTTACCAGGTGTGAGGAGGATGACGGAGAGGATGACCAGAGACATAACAGCCAGGATCACCACCATGGCAATTCCTATGCCCTTCCAGTTCCGCGGCGGACCGTCTGAACTCCCCAGGTCCTGATATGAAAAGAACAAACACACAAACACAACGTTGAATGCGAGCACAGCTGAGGGGGAGGACATTAGTGCTGCTTCATTTCCATAGTCTCACAGAAATTTCTTCCCGACAGGCACATTAGGAGCTCACAGCGAGCCTCAGGGGGAATGAAGACCGGTCTCTGGCATCAAAGAAACCTCACTGAATCACGCTAATTTTCCGTAAGAAAACTGCATGAAATTGTTGCATATGTGAGTTCAGACTCGAAACTGCAGCAGTGATTGTGGCTGCACCATCATTTTTCTTAGCATCGCCTCATTTCACCTGTTACATGACTGATGGGCCATGCGGTTCGCTAAAACAGAGGGAGATGGCTGAGGCAAAGATGAAATGTGTGGCGCCTGAAATTACAGTGTGCTTTAATAGAAAAATGTTTCCTACTTCGTCTGCTTCTGCACATCAGGATTTATTCAGCAGCTTGTTAACGAGGCAATGAAAGGAAGGAGAAGTAGATGAGACTGTATAACTTTACAATGAATCATTGAAAAAGCTTCAGTTACCAAGAGGCCCGAACTTCAAGTTTAGACCCGAGCCCTCACACAAGCTTGTACGCTATCAGGGGGAACTGATGGAATGAGCCCACGTCGGTATCAGTCACAATTAAACACAATTGCTTGCCGTTCCCAAGCTGTGCTCCACTCCCTAATAATGAGTGGTTTTTCACCGCTGGAGCTTCATGGCCGCTGAAGTGTAAGAGTTCAATCATAGAGCGGCTATAAAATTCAGCCTTCATTATGGCCGGCCACCCTTTTGATTTAACCCTCTGCGGCCCCGCCTGTCACGATCACCTGTCTCCAGGCCTTTGGGGGGAGGCGGGGAACGGAAGGAGGGCATGGTTCACTGGTCAACAGATTGGTGCTCTTCCGTGCCGCCTGCGGGAGACGCAAGCTGTCCCTGAATCTGTGCTATTGGCCACATTAGTCTTTAAACCACCTGGCACTTCCTCTCAAGAAGCATACATTTCTTTACCTCGCTTGACCATCTGACAAAAGGCTCTTGGCACTTGGTATATTAGAGTGCTGAAAACTGAAAATGAACTTACATAACCGGAGTCAAGATGTCTTAAAAAACCAATTTCGGAAAAGTGAATTCTGCAGTAACTGAAGATTAAAGGTCAGTTGCAGCTGAACCAAAGCTAGTGGTGTTTCTCGTTAAGATAAAAATCCTCAGCACATTTTTCAAATCACTTTAAGAATTCGTTTAAGAAGTTTTTACCTTTTATTGTAAGGAAGCAAGTTTACTTTATTCCCCAGATAAATGGAAAATACACAAGGTCCGCTCTATCTCGAAGTGGTTGCCAGCGCAGAGCTGCTGCCAAGGTCTCATCTTTAATAGATTCTGCTTGGCTGCAGTATCATAACATGTTCGAATTAAAACCACTACCGGTTGCACCTGCAGGGACAACTTTTAAGTGATGTTTGAACTCTCAGTGTCAGCCGGAGTCGTGCGATTGATGCCCAAGCCTCTGTATCTACTGGCCTTTCTCACACTCTGTTTTATCTCGTTCTCCTGCTTTCTGAGTGCACAGTATCTCGGTGAACTACTATTATCCTTCCATCAGATAAAGACACCTACAGGCTTCGGGACTGTGCAGTCAATACTGAATAATACTGCTTCTTCAGCACTTTCTCTGTGACTGAACGGTTGTAAATTTGAAAGAACGGCTCCTCCTTGACATGAAAAACTGGTCGTATGTTGTATAAAACATGCAGTCTATGAATAGCAATGCTCAGGTATCATGGTTTATATATCATAAGACATTGATCCCAGGAGCTCATAACAGAAATGGACATTTTAAATTAAATTCCTCCACTTGACTGATTCCATCACCCAGTGTTTTCATTTCCAAGTCCTCTCTCTAATTATTCTTTGCAACGTGAGAGCTGAAACATCCTCCTAATGAGATGCACAACTCCTTTCACTCCCCTGAGCCCAGACATAAGACCTTGCATCCAATTAAGGTCACACCGTTGTGAAGACAGACTGGGAGAATCACACATTTGGGCGAATGAGGAGTTTTGTCACACTTGTAAATGAGGTACAGATGCGCTGAGCAGAATTCCCCAGAGTGATGCTGCCAGTGCCGACTGCCTGCTGGTCACGATGCACCAGGGAATCTAAATGCAGCACAAACTGCTGGCAAAGGTGAACATGAGCAGATGAGGAGCCGCACTGTAAGATGTACCTGACTTATTTCAGTCAGCACCTTGACGGACAAGAAAATATATCTCGGAGCGGGTTTTCTGCTGAGCCAGTTCAAAAAAAAAAAAAAAAAAAAGAAGAATCACACATAGACCTTTTAAAGTTGGCCGTCGTTTTTTATTCCGGCTGTGAGTCGAGGTAGAAGCCCAGATGAGATGTCAGTCAAACACCAAAGGGTGCGAGAATGCAAATGAAAGGTCTCTATGTTTATGAATCACTCTCTCCTGGAGGAATTCTGTTGAGAGTTTTTTGGCAAACCCTGCATAACTGCATTAAAGAGGAGAGAGTTCCTGTTTGCCTGAGGAGCTGGGGGAATTTCACTCAACCAAATGAGCAAATCAATAAGGTGTACAGTTGTACAAGGTCCAGAGGGGAACAATTAATAGCGGAGAAACAGCCATAAAGGAGACTTTCAGATAGATACCCTCTGTTTCTTGCAAAATATGACACCTCCATTGGGCATAACAAAGACCTATTCTGGCCATTCTACCATTTCAACTTTTAAAAAACCGTACTTATCGGACTGGAGCCGCTTATTAAACTGCAGACAAAGAGCTTCCAGCTAACTGGCTCCTTTGTCTGAGAGCACTGTACACAAAATCAAACAATTCTGTATTGATTGCATTTTGCACGCTAAAAAAGCAAGCCACACTGAACACAATTACTCTGCACAGCACGCAACACAACTAGGTTGCGCAGAATCTAGGCACTGCAACAGTAAGAATTCATAAATTAGGCTCAGGAGACCTCCTTAACTCCATCTTCTGTGTCTTTGAGGCATGAAGAATCCAACAATAAATTACATGCAGAGGACTGGGGGAACCAATTCGGGCTGTTTGGGGATTCTGCTTCTGGATTTGCATACTTCTAAACCCCCTTTACATCAGGCTATGTTGTTTATTTATCATGCACATGACATTGGCAGAGGCATCAATGAAATAACCACCAGCATAAAAAAAAAGGGGGGGTGATCTATTGGCAGACACATATAGCATTCAATATAGCCTATATGTCCCTGATTTTAATGATTCACTGTAATTGCTCGCAAGGGAGAGCCATACATTAGCAGGTAACCCACGTATGTATTACCATGTCAATATCTCTCACTGCCTCGTTTAAAATGGAGGTCATCATTAGAGCAGGCTCGTAACATTAGTGTGACTGTAAGAAATGGCAACCAACCTGCTGTAGTAATGAGACACTACAGCTCAGTATTGATTCATATCTGGGCTTTCTTTCATCACATCCAGAGGAATTTCTGTGCTCCTACTCACTGCGCCACCATTCCTCTCTTTGTGTTTCTTATCTTACAAAAAAAAAAGAAGAAGAAGCAGTAGGTGGTATAGACACCATATGGGACTATCTGGGCAGATTTCATGCCCTCAAGGCTATTACTAGACAATGCAGCACAGAGCCTTTGCAAAATAAAGGACCTGCTGCTTTAGCCTCCGCTGCTGCAAGGCTGCCCCACTGTCTTATTCTTTTCATGCTCCCCATCATGCAAAGAGAAAATTGCCATACAAAAGGGTGCTGTACGAGGGAGCTTTTCCTCAGCATGTCCAGCCACTCACAGTGACCGGGTTCGTGCCTTAGGAAACATGCAGCATCAGTAAAACACATGCCGGCGAGCTGCGGGTGACATGATATATAGTTACAGCAAATTGTGAGAGAGCATATGTCATTTTTTCACTATAGGCTGAGACGAAAATCTTCTATTAGCAAATAATATGCTTATACTACGCTCACGGTCAGAATTCACTGTGTCACATTATCAGTATTGAGGATGAATGTTTAAACAATTTTGCCTTTGGAAAAACTAATTAAATAGCAGCTATTTTCTTCCTTAATGCCGGGGATTAACTGAACCAGAACCAAAGCTTTGTGTTTTTCTGCCATGAAATTGAGATACTGCTTTCTAATTTGAATGTGAAAAAGAACTGCATCACAAGTTATTCAGTGCTCTTTGCTCCTTCTGTATCATGGTATGTCTAAAATTACACACAAAACACATGTAGGGACCCAATTTAATCTATTGCATCTTATCGCCAACAGGGACAAATATGTCAGTGTGTGACCCGGGTTTTCCTCAGTAATTGCCACACTGTGTAAAGCGCATTGATTAGACTCTGTGGCATGAAACGTGGCGACATTTAAAGGTAATAGATTGTCTATAAGCCCTGCAGCCTTGTGTGGCCCTCCTGGAGACAATAATGCTGCAGGATTATCACACAGCAGCCTCAGACATTGATCACATTAGCAGGCGTGATCACATAACAAGAACTAAAGGCTGGTGTGTCACTTCATGTCAACCACCACTGTGCTAATATTATACAGCAATTACACGCAGAGTTTCACTAACAGTTTAACTGCTCTAGTCTCTGAAACACTTTGTGCGTACTAATGATCTGATGATTGAGGCCCTTTTCCAAAGAGGGTGACAGTTTGATGAGATCTGTTAATTAGTTTACTTGGCAAAGACTTAAGTTGTTGCACTGCACTGTAGAGCAACAGAAGCATCAGGGTATAATTTCTAGAAAATGACCGTAAATGCGTGAGAAAGTTTTTTTTCATTTGCAGTCATTTGAAGACAAATAAATGCCACTGAAATCCAAGTGTAAAACTGCTGCAAAAATTAATCTGATGAAAGTATTTCTCCCCATCAGTTATATTACATGAAACATTGATTCTGGACCAGTTTTCTACTCACTCTAAGCCTTAAAAAGCAGGAGTGAATCTTGTCTATAAACTATGCAGTGTATTATTGATGTAATCGCCGTGTAATATATCTTAACAGTTGATTGTTCGATCATAAGTAGCTTCAGACTCATAAAGAAAGAACTGTCTTTTAAATGAACCATAAACCATCAAGGCTGCATTTTATAATTGAATGGTAGAGCTGCATAATAACTCACAGAGCATTAAGGATAATTCAGTAAATGCACAATACACCATGTGTTAATAGTGTGAGGACAAAACAGAGGATGTTGGTTCATAGTCTTTGTTCACTGACAACACACACACACACACACAGCAGAGGGATAATCAATCATACAGTGCAGAGTGTAGATCTGAGCACCTTTGTCACTATGTAAGTCCAGGCCGAAAGAGAAAGTCTGCCGGGACAAATTCTTATATCTTATTATCAGACTGCAGATGTTGTGCTATAAAAGTCTGCATGGGACAGAATAGGCAACGGGAGCGAGAGGCACTGGACGTCGTGTAGCCACATCAGCCTGCACCGCAGTGCACAGAGAGTCAAGCCCGTCCAGAGGATGAATATTGACAGAAAAGTCTGAATGGGCAAAATGGCTAAAACACTAATCGATAAACATCCTAATGAGGTCATACATGAGGAATTCCCCTCTGCACACACTGAATCTCCCCTCACACACACACACACACACTCCACGTACACGTGCACGCGCACACGCACACTCACTGCTCTGACTTTGAATAAAACTAAGTAGAAATAAAACAAGAATAATAAAAAAAAAACACACACACATACCAGCTCCGTGGTCATGTTCTGTTGAGTTGTGGCAATCATTGTAACCCCCAAAACAAGCTCTGCCGCCTCTGTAGCTTCAAAACCCGCCGAGCAGCTGCACTGTTGTCTTGCGGAGCTTTTTCTGCATGCCCTGCTTCTTGCAAGTTTGTCCTCACCGGGCTGGTGGTCTCTCTCTCTCTCTCTCTCTCTCTCTCTCTCTCTCTCTCTCTCTCTCTTTCTCTCTCTCTCTCTTACGAGTAACTCTCGCTCACCCATTCGCCTATTCCGAATATTGATTGGCTCAAACATTAATCATGACAGGAGATTGAGTGCATCGCTATGCCAGGCGACTTCAGTTGTTTCTGCATTCCTCCAGACATTCGTTTCAAAATTTAAATAGATAACAGACAAAATATTCTGTGAAAGATGAAAGTCATTTATGCTTAGTTGCATTATTATTTTGGTGATATGATTGAATACATATAATAATAGCTTAACGGCATTAATGCATTACAATTATGAAATAGCCCGAATTAATACACTTCTGAATAGTGCCCTTATTTTTACATAACCCTCAGAGACATGCTGGAAGTATTTAAACACATAATACATAGTCGAGCACATGTCAGATTATATTAGATGAAAATTAAAGGACAGCAGTGTTCCATTTATGAAAGAAACACTTTGAAAGAGGATTCAACATACTAATAATTAGGCCAAACAAAAGTTTCCTCCCGCGCCTTCGGTGCTTAGATGTAGGGTACATTCAGTCACAACCGAGACAGACTGACATTGTCCGGTAAACTTCACGTAACCTGTAAACCTTGTGCAGTCGTTATTTTTCCACTCACGCTGGGGAAAACCGTTTCTTCACTGGTATGAATATTATTTTGAAAAAATATAACCGGAAACATTATTTTATATTAAATAATAAGTAATATATTAATTAAAACCAACAAAATATATAAAAATATATTATATTTTTAAACGAATATTTAATGTACGTTTTTGTTCGTTTCAGTCTTTTTGTATTCTCGTGGATGTAGCATTGATCTGACCAGGAACCGTTAGGATTGTTTTATTTTGAAAACACGTGCCCGGAAGTCTTTCTCTTAATTCTCTCGTGACACCGGCGCAGTGTTCTTCGCTCATTGGCTAGCGGCGAAATTTGAAAAGCAACGCGCTCTTTGCAGCTGTGGCTGCGGAAGGGTACGGCTTGAGGGTACAAGTTAGTCGCTAAAAAAAGAATAAGGAAAAGCAGTGACCTAACCATTGCCGAAGGGATTTTGCAGTCCACCATTTCTTCTTTACAGAAACGGTATGTAACGTTAGCAATTGTTACTTGTCAATAAAAGCTAATACAGGAGAAAGACAAAGTCAAAGTTAGCAGCAGAGGTCAGTTCTATCGTAACCGCCGTGTTATTTATTTCATCCACACAGTTGAGTTTTCAGTTAAGTTAACCAAGTTAAATGTGTGTAACGCTGAATAATTTCCCTGGAGATGATAGTTAGATCGGAAACAAAAGAGACCAGTGAACCAAACGCGGTGGCAAACGGGGAATAACTATACGTTACCGTTAGCTAGATATTTAAACAAGCCTGTGTGTAGAACGAGGTTAGCTTAATGGATCTTTCAGTGCGTTGTTTTCGTTGCCATGATATCCAAGGAAATGATGATTTCCTCTCGACATGTTCCAATTGGACTGATCAAACTGAAAAACACACAATAATCATACCGCTTGTTGCCATGATTTTATAGGCTTAATTGTGTATGCACCTTGTTCGTTGCCATTTATTTTCAGGATGATTTCTATTTCCGCTTAACTTTTGCCTGATGTCTTTTATTTAGCTACTTTTTAATGCAGATAAACAATTGCTCGAGCCAATGAAGCTTAATAGAACCTCAACTCTCGCCATCATATGAATTAAATGAAGTTAAATTATCTCTCTTCAGTTACAGAAATCATGGAGACGGCCGTGCAAGGCCTCCAGGGCTTATATGATAAGCTCAGGATGCAAATTGACCATCTCAAT
>JAPZDZ010000002.1:21638947-21650728 GCA_029783805.1 Acanthurus tennentii
AATGCACAAAGTATTCAAATGTTTTAGAGAACAAACTGCAACTGCAAACTACTTCTAGTAAGCACAACATCCTTTCCAAAAAAGTGAGGTCACCCAATAAAACGTAAATCAAACAATCGTTTGCAAACAAACTGAGCACACTGATTGCAAAGAGTTGCCGATAACATGTAGTAATATCCTTTGCATAATTGTGTTTGACATGGCAATTAACCTCTTTTCAGTCTTTTGAGACCGCTCGTTTCGTAACCAATCACGATACTCTCACCTGTTACCAATGAACCGTCTCACCTGTGAAACGTTCCAAACAGGTGTTTTTAGAGCATTCCAGGACTTTCACGGTCTTGTGATGCCTCTGTCCCAACTTATCTGAGACATTTGCTGCTGTCAAATTAAGTAGAGGCAATATATTTAGAAAAAAATCAGTGAAGTTGGTGAGCTCAAATATTACATAGAGGTTTTCGTATTGTTTCCCAAAAGGGACAAATATGAACAAGGATGAGCAAATTATCACATTCTTTTTCATTTATGTTTACCAGCATCCCAACCTATTTGGAAACAGAGTTGTCCAAGTGTTTGACACCCAATCCAGTTATAAAGAACCCTTTATTTCAGTTTCTAATGATGCTGTTTTTTTGGGTCAGTTGGCTTACAAAATATAAGACACTTTCATTGGTTCGACCATAATGTATTTTTAATGGCCAGTGCTTATATTTCTTAATGCTTATATTGAAAACAGAAAAGTCATGTCTATTATAATTATCCCATGCATACTATAATCTAGACTATCTTAGATTATATTTAAGATGTAATTATTATAAATTTATGAAATAGAAAAATACTTGATAGGTTTTACTGTAGATTTCTGAACAAAACAGGCATTAAGGAAGAGACACCGTTGATGAACACATTTTATATCAAAGTGACAACAGTTTGATGGAGACTATTGTTTTTTACTTACAGTGCATAAACTAAATTAAGGTGAGTGATAATGATTTCTGCCAAAATACTAAATATAAATGTATCAGTATATAGGCCAAGTAAGTAGCATCCACACATAGAAACAAGTTATCAAAACTAAGTTACCTGGCCAGGAAAAGACAATATTGAAGCTATAATCACAGTCATGAAATAAATGCTTGCCCCGTCCTTATACATTGTGTATGTGAATATAATTAAACAAACATGCAGCATTTCAAATTTCCAAAATAACCTTTATTCTAAACTTACATTTTAAATTTTAAGTTTAGTATAAAAAAGTTAAGTGCACCTAAGTTCTTTTTTCAAAGTATTCCATCTTTGACACTCATCTCCTTTAGTAATCTTAAAAGATAGAACGTGTACCAAAGTCTATCACATCACTTCAGTACATACATCTATTTTTTTATTTTTTTTTTTACAAAATATTGTAAAGAGAATCCCTGAACTATAAATGTCCATAATCCTTCAACAAAGGCTAATCCATTTGCTGGCTGTGGTTGGCTTAGCATCTACTGGTCAGGTGTAGTTTACAGTACTTCATATTGCTGGGACAAAGCCACCGTAATGCTGCTTTACAAACAATCAGAGCAGAGATGGATTACAAAAAAAAAGATTTAAATCACATTTTAAAAGCTTTGATAGCTGTGGCCTCTTCCCCAGGAAAGCTGTATGAAACAACAGCGTGAGTGAGATTTAATGAACACTAAGCCATTCCTAAAAACACAAGTAACATGTCAGACCTGTGTGGTATAGTCGCTCTGTGTTGGAGCTGCTGAGAGGAGCTTCATCACATGAATGAAGCACATTTCCAGACAGCTGGTCTTACTGACTTCGATACTGCTGAAAATCACCCCATGTTGGTTGACAGCAACGGCGTTTGTTTTTTGGTGGCCACAGCTGTTAAAACTTGTTATGGTTTGTCGGATACCCAGTGACACATTGACGCTACCAGACACCAAGATGAAGAAAATCTACAAAAATATGTTTATGGTATCTACGCTCGACTTCCCAAGTTTCAGATAACCTTGTTGAGTTTGCAAGCTAACGTATCATGCAAAGACTTTGAAGAAGTTTAATTACCAGCACAAAAATGTCTTTTAGATGAACTATCATGCTAACAGAGATATAGCCTCATTGCACATTAGTAAACACTTTTAGGCTACTGAACAAAACTACACATCTTTGTATTACTTTCCAATGGACCATTTGAGGAATTTTCATCTCTAACAATGTTCAAAAACCTCACAGCTTTCTTTAAAAAGTCATGAAAACAGAATTGGAAAAAAAAAAAAATTGTAGCCCCTTCTCTGCAACCACTCAGATTTGCTTAGCAGTGCATCTCAGATAAAAAGTATTTAATAAAAATTTGTACATAGCAAAGGTGCAAAAGTATGCAATCACATAACGATGCAATTAACCCACATAGAGTGACACATTAACTAACAGGTCAGACCGAAGGTCTAGGTACCAACAATCTTGTAACTGCCTTTTTAATGATATGTTTGCTTTTAAATTGTGACATTTTAAATTTTAGGTCACAACCAAACATAAGTGCATTGCAGACCAAATCTTTGGTACAACCAGCTCATTGGTTATACTAACATGTTTATTAACCTAACTACTTATTCAGATCACTTATATGTGGAAAAGTAATGAAAGCAAAAAAACAAAAACAAAAAGCAAAAAAAACAAAAAAAAAACTCCACTGAAATATTAATGAAGTCTCCTCAACGTCTGAAAATGCTGCCTAAAAACTAATGCTATCACAAAGTTGTCAATTTTCTATGGTGAATAAGTACTTACCAAATTATACTGTGTGGAAAGACAAAGAGAAACAGGAGGGGAGCTCTTAAATCTGCACAATAAAACATTTAGTGTATACACTCTGGGTATCCGACTAAAATAGAAACAGGAGACGAAAAAAAAAAGCTAAAATGTTACACCAACCACCCCTGCCCATTCAACTTACTATTTGGATTTACTTTAAATTTCTTTCCTTTAAGTTTACTGAAGTTAATTCGCTTTAAATTAGGGCTATCCCCAGTGCTCTTTGGCACTTGACTATGTTCATCTACAAGTTGCCCAACAAGGTACAGTAAACCACTTTGATATTGCATGAAATATTTTCTTTAATTATTTGCTTAAGTTTTTCAGTTTACAGGTGATTTAAGAATAACAATCTGTCAGATAGACAGTTCACTGTGCAACAAATTAGCCGTAATATTTTGGATACTGTGCAAAGTACAAGACAGTTCTAGCTAAAAGCATCCAAGATGCTCATCTTTTTTTGTTTTTTTTTTTTGTTTTTTTTTGTATAGCCGAGATGTATTGTCTCGTAATCATCATACTGGTATTTACATGGAACTATTACACATCTATTATTTCAACTACACTAAAAGTTTTCAAAAAAGACAAGTGGAGATTTCTTTTTTTGTACTTTCACTGCAACTTTGTAACTGCATTTCACTTTCACCATAAAGCAGCTAAACTATATAATGCATGTCTGATAATTCGACATTTCATTTACGAAGCTTTACAGGTATACAAGAACATGTCACTGTATTTTGTGATTAATTTGTTTAAAGGAGACAAGTCTTTTGAACAAATACAGATGCCTGAAAGAGGTTCAGTCTGGAATGACCAAAGAATTTAGACCCAATGAAGAACTATGGAATGAATTCTACGACCTTTAACATTTGCATTTGTCCTCTTTAGGCAGTGGCATTCATCATTTGATCTCTAGGTCAGAAGTGGAATACTGTACCTTTTATGAGGGCTCTAAAATATTACATTCCGTTAGGTGATATCAGTATTGTGGCATGGCCAAGCAGCCTGAAGAGAGAGGCGTATGGGATGGGGAAGAACTGGGGCATCATTGGGGACGGGAACATGGTTTAGGCATGGAGGATTTGCTGTTACCAGATGGTATAACCTCCATTGGTTCCACCCATGAAGAAGTTATTTTTTCGCTGTGTCATTACAACATTGGCACCCTGCATGGCAGCCAGCTGAGCTGCATTGGGGGGATGTCCAGGAGGAGGGGGCTAGAAAAGGAAAGAAACAAGAACAAACATTGGTAGAGAACTCTGAATTATTCTGTCATTATACGTCTATGTGGTTCTGTCTTTTTTAGACATAGGTGATGCTGCACTTGAAAATCATCTTAGAAAGCAGTACTTGGCACATATAAAAACATTTGCATAGGTGGAAACTCACTGGGATGGAAACACTGCTGCCTGCTGTGAAGCGAGCACCAGCATCAAAGCCGCCCTCCACCATCACTGTTGAACCAGGGGGGTACACAGCTCCCATGGGATAGTAAGCCATGGGGACATTCTGGCCCACTGGTCCAACAGACATATGCGGCTGCATGGGCATGAACACCTGAGCACCAGGGTAGGGAGAGGACATCTGAGGCAGCTGACCAGGCACCTGAGGTGGAAGCACATATCTGGGCTGGTATATCTGCAGGCACAGAGATTAAAATACAGGTTTAAAACGGTTTAGAACTCATTGGCATGGGCATAAATTGTGTCATCATATGACTTAAGTGTAATAGTTACCTCAGAATATGCAGGTGGTGTGTCTGTGTAAGGAGGTGCCTGAGGAGACATTTGCATAGCAGGAGGGTATACAGGTGCAGTGCTCTGCTGAGGGTACACAGTCTGCTGTGGATATGAACCTGCAAAACAACATTTTACTTTAAGCAAATGGCCAGCCTTTAGTCTTGACAGTGATTGACAGAAATCCAATGTTGAACATGTAATGATGTTTTTGTTGCACATTTTTGTGAAACGAGGTAAACATGTCAGCAGCAAAATGGAGTTTTATAAAATTTTTATCCTGGCCTCAAGAGGCCAGAATGAATATGTGATATTAACTGCCAAGGTACAGCAAAGAACATCACTTTTTCAGCACCAAAAAAAAAAAAAAAAAAAATTCAGATAAGGATAACAAGACATTTAGCACAAGTGGCCTTGTTTTGATTTGAGAAGTTGTGTGGACTCTAGTGCCCCATAATGTTGAGAGCCTAAAAGTAAAACTTTTTATACTGATTAAGACAAAAGGAGCCTAGATAATCTTTCTGAAGGTGCCTTTAAAATCTGCAATGACATAAAAAAAAACATGTTCAAACTGGCTCAAACCAGAAAAAATAAACTTAAAATTGCTTATTCAGGACCATGTTTTCATAATTGACCAAACATTACATCCCCAGCAATAGCATCTAAACAAATTTATTAAATCTAAACAGAGCTGAAGGCTTTAATCTATTATTTGATTAGTCAATTGAGATAAAAAAAATAATTCTGATAACTGATTAATCATTTCAGAAATTTAAAACCGAAAAATATCTGGTTCCAGCCGCTCAATTGCAAATATTTTCTTTCCTTTTTTTCTTGCCTGACCAAACAAGACCTAGAGGTTCAGCCAACTTGTTAATGATTAATTAATAATTTTAATTGTACTTAATAATTTTAATTGCACTTATATAAACTGATATTACTGATGGTTTTGCTGTGTGAAGTGAAAAAAACACACAAAAAGCAGAAAACCTCAGTAATGGGAATATTGTTAAAAGATGAGAAGTAAAAACAATTAAACATCTAAAAATTACGTGATAACATTTTGAGCTATATTCTAACATCGATTAAGCCTAGTAATTATTCGAATATATAACTGGTATATCACATGGTCATGAAATCATCGAAAGTGATAACAAATAAGAATCTCAGAAAATGCGGTGAATATAACAATATGAAAAAACAGAATAAGGCGCATATACAGTACTGTGAACATGTAACATGCTTATATAACGCTACATTTCGAGTGAACAAAGAAACAATGAATTTTGACCCTTTTACAAATTACTAAAACGGACTTGAATTCCAATGCATGTAAGTTAACAGCAAAATCATGTCAGCTTCGCTTTTAAAATCAGCCTGTTTTGAACAAAGCTAGCTAACTGAAAATATGTGACTTGGCCACAAAGGCTTTGTCTAAACCATTGACAGTAAATTTAAGGCGCTAATTATTAACGGGTGTCCTATTTTATCGAAAATTCGTGTCAAAGCTCAACGTGTTTACAACACTGTTTTCCACAAAAACGTCCGTTTACTGTCATGTAACGTCACGTAGCTAAACGTGAAGTCCGCTTCAGATGGCTACAACGACAGGTCCTCGTTTTTACTTAAAACATCACGGTCGTAAAACGAACAGCTGCCTTGTTAACTACAATTTATAGAGAAATACCTTTGTTGTTCATTGTTTTGGACTGATCCGGAGATATGTCAGATTAAACGGAGCTCTGCGCGTCTTGTCACGGCCTTATAACAGGTTACGGCTTCACAATCAGTCACTTCCTTGTTTTTTCAGCTTCTTGTTGTTGTGGAAGCGGTGACGTCAGTCGTTCTCTATCTGTGGTTCGACGTACTCGGTGTTTTACGTGCGTGCGCCCCCTACAGGTAGAGACGGAGCGGATTTCAAGGGTGAAGTAAGGTGAACAGTTGGCTCCCCGAAAAGACTTAATAAATATATTTATCTAACAGGAAAACATATGTTCACAAGAAATTACAGTTAAATATGCAGTGGACGAAACACACATGTATTTACTGACGGAATGCAATCTTAAATTAAAGAAATACAGCTACTCAAGTAGCTAGCTAGCAGGCTAGATCAACAGTCTTGATAGATAGATAAATAGATGGATGGATAGATAGATAGATGATATTTTAGAGAGTTCAATATTTTATTAACCCAAATCTAGCATTGCCGTTAAAGAAGCCAGGTGACACATGAATTTTAAATCAGCCAAACAAACAACAAAGAGAGACCCTTTAACTTTGGTTTAAAGTAAAACTAAAACCATGTCAAAACACTGAATATAGTAGTGCTGAGTAATATTCTTTACTGGCTAATATAGAAACAGCATTGTTATGTAACAGTATACATAAATGATACAATATAAGAATGTTTATGCTGATATTAAAAGGCAGCTTCTTTTTTTGCCAACAACCTGTAAAAACTATTTGCATTGCTTTTCTCTTCACAGCAGACTTTACTGACTGTATGCACAAGGCATACCTGGGCCTTGGCGCTGATGTAACTAAACTGAATACAGCCTAAATAGCTTCAGAGGTTTAACTGGTGTTTTTCCTGTGTAATCTATTAATTGATCCATGTTTTATAGATATTATGTGTATATAAAAAAACATCAGGGAAAAGAAAGAATTCCAGCAGTGACATTTTACAATGTGTTCAGACAACATAATATTATGTTATCCTTTGTTTGCAAATGGCTTGGATGTGCAAGGTATAATTACCCTATTACTACTGCAGTCGCATGTGGGTAAGTCTAAATTACTTATATGTAAATCGTGTAAAATTAAATTTTGGGGAGATCAACTATAATAGCAAAAAAATTACTTAGATTGTTGTGTTAAAGACAAGAAAAGGGGGAAATACACAGTATGTGATGGAGAATTTCATAGGCAACAAGCTAAGGCTACAAATCACAAAGAATAAACCATTTTACATACTGATCAAAATAATAACTTAGACATGGGGCATTGTAGATTATTGGTTTAACATTAAACACTTTAAGATGCACTCAAATTATAATAGGCTTTTTCCTTTAAGACATTTTGACATGTTAAATGTCTTCATTCCATTTCAGGGCCTCAGTTTAAGGCTTCTCATATTATTCATATGTAGCAGAGTCACCATTAATGGTATTAGTTAGACCTGTGATTTCCTTCTATTAAAAGTGCGTAGGTGTGACAACTTCTCCTTCCACTTCCACTTCCCTTTTTTATTTCAAAGTTTACAGTATTAGTGTTGTGTAAGGTAGTCAATCAAAATAAATTCTTAAATCAAAATATTAATTATCGAAATATTACTCAAAATAAAAGGCTCAGATATGCTACACATGCCTCGGCCTGCAATCACTTCATCACTGCACCCATCAGTTGACCATTGTTGTTATTTACTTTAAAACATACAAGTGTGTCTAGATCTGTTTATGTAAATGAGTTGCATACAGGCAATAGTGACAGCTGAAACTAGAGTGCGTACAGAAACACTTACAGATCTCATGTCCTGAGGATGCACCCAAACCTTACAGGATAGAGGAAATTCTGTATTTTTTTATGTCTGGATTGAGATTTATTGGCTATATGATTTAAGATTTTAAAAATCAATGGGGGCAATACATTTTTCAGCCAAAAAGCATTACATTTTTTTCATTAAAAACATTAAAATGGTAATTTTTATTCAGGAAAAGTAGTTGTAGGATGTATAGATTATATTTAAATGTATGCAGTTAGACTGAAATAAGTTAATATTCTATTTTTTATCATTTTCGTTTAAAAAAACTCCAATAAAAACACAGAAAATGTAACACTAGGCCTTCTACACAAAGTCAAATTGTTTGTTGGGCAGAGAGAAGTCTCGACTGGAGCTTTTTTAATAAAAAGACACAAAAAATACAAGGCCCACAGGAAAGCAAAGGGTGCCATCTCCATGAGAAGTAGTTGGAGCGCTTTGTATATTTTGTTTTTCTCTGGGTTTGCACCTTGTCTTATTATTTAAGCCTTGAATATCAATTAAAAATACAATGGGTGGACAAACGGGCAAGTTTAAGCCACTGTTCGCATCGCAGCACAATGTTTTATCTTATATTTCACTGTCAATGCTCGGCTGTGCTGGGATTTTATTTGAGGCACTTCCCCTTTAAGAGAACCATGGCACCTCTCAAGTCGAGGCAGACATTTTTCAATGCAAGATTTTTTCTTGCATAAATTATGTTCATGACGTAGTGCAAAAGGCCAGTTTTGTGGCAATTTTGTCCGACTTTACAGCTCAAATAGGATCTTGTGAGACACGTCAAGGATTTTTGATGATCTGAACTGTTACAGAAAGGGCATCGTCATTAAATATTAAGAGAGAGGAGATCCTAACATTGCAACCCTCCTTATCAATGCAAATACCTCTTTTGTGTGCAGTCACAGCGCCTGTCTGGGAGCTGAGATGAATTTTTAATTATGTGTGACTGAAACTAACTGTGACAAGGACCTTTTTAAGAGCGAGGGATTACAGAAAATAAGCTGCATTTACGCGGTAAGTTGAATATAATAACCGGAGTCAATTGTAGCGTGCTCCTCGCGCATAGCAGCGAAATGGCGAGAGGAAATGAGTTTTGGTTAATATGCAATGTTCGTAATTAGCATAATTTATATATTTATGATAAAGAGAGGGAAATATATAATATTCGGTCTCTAGGCACGGGTCGAGATGATTTCTGTCGCCCGTGCTTGGTGGTTTGTGCTTGTCTTCAAAAGTGGCCGACGCGGCGAGACTTTTATTGGGCAGGATGGGGGTGGGGAGCCCATCAACACCCGCTGAAGTTTTGACAGATCCTCATTTCTAACGGGCCATTGCAGTAGAAACTGCACCATCTTGAATCTTTTTTTCGCCCCGTGATGAATTTGAAACCACTTCATGTCCACGATCAGCGATCTTTTCCCTCACGTTTTTCTGCAGCTTTAGTTGCAACACAATATGGCCTGTTTTTAGGCCCCTCCAAATAGTCTGGTCCTGCAATGACAGAAATAGCAATGAATTAAAAAAAAACAGCTCTCTGCATGTGGGTCTGTTTTAAGCAGTATAGCCCCATTAAGTGAGGATACTATGGATTGAGAGGGCTCACCATCATGAAACTTAATATACATTTTTATTCCTGATATGGCTGCAAAACAGATTTAGAGTGGATTAAGTGGACACTAAGATAAGAAGACAGACCTTTCAGAGTTTGTTGAATCAATGTTTGCTCACCCAGAATGCCAGGAAGACAGTGACCGCGGTGGTGCAGCGAGCCATGAACTCCAAGGATCTCCCTGCCAAAGATGCCCCACTTACTGTAAATGAGCAGGTAAAACTCACCTGTCTGTTTAAGAAGGACATACACTTCCCACCACAACGTCCACTGAGCTTAAACCAAATCCTGATATCTCATGTTGATAACTTATGTTGTCCTCAATTTCTTTGCTCCTGTCACCCTCCATGTGCCCAACATGCCATGCCATAAAGGAATGATTTAACTTCCACACAAGTTCATTGAGATCAGGACCCACTTTTGTGTTTTATCACCTAATAATACCTGCTGCTCTGTGCTTGTGAGGGTTACCGTTCTTTAAACTGCCATGCTTAATAATTAATTGTGGTTTTTCTCTCTCTAGTAGCATTCTGTGCAGACATAGTCAGCAAACAAAAGCAATGCTCTTCATGGATGCACACAGGGAAGCTTGAAGAAAGCATTGCTTGTGCTGCTTGTTGGCTGATGCTCTTATCATTGTTTTTTTGTTTTTTGTTTTGGTGTACTCATGCTCTTTTCATTTGTGTCTCTTTCTTTTTTTTTTCGTGTTGTTTTGTTTTGTTTTGTGTCATTGTATCCTAACATGTGCTCGGCTTCTCTGTTCTCCTTAGCCATTCACTGTCTGACTGCAGAAGTCTTTTTTCAGCCATTTAAATCCTGCACTTTGAAATTCCCTGCCAAAGACAACCAGGTATGCATCCTCCTCTCTCTTCCTGCCTTGTCTCTGTGCACCTTGTCCTCCAGCCCAGGTTGTCTTGCTGCATCTCCTCTAGGTCTCTCATTATTGCATACCATGAATCATGCTTTTAGTCAAAAACAAACCCCCTACACGTGGGTAAAGGAGGAATTTTATGCACTAAATTCAGCACTGAATATTTTTACTACCCCTCAGGTGCTTGTTCAAGTTAGACTTCTAAAATAGTGAAATGTTTTATTCACTTAAGTGTTTCACGAACTAACAACAAAATTATAAACAAATTTCCTTGTTCTAAAATTATATTATAAGCCTGAAAACAAGTAGAATAGATTAGGCAGCCCTTTCTACATTTGATTCATCTGAATTTTATTCCCATTTGCCGTGCAGGTCATTGTTATGTCCGGCCATGAGACTATTCGTGTGCTTGAGGTGGAGGTCGATGCATCGCTGCCGTCTTCAGTACCTGATTCAAAGAGTGAAGGCAAAGCTGAAGAGGCAGCAGCTCGGCCTGCTGAGCAACCTGAGGTGGAGAGCACACAGGATGGCCTCACGTTGCCCCAGAATGCTGGGGGGGTTGGTAAGTCATGGTCATACCAGATAATGATGGTTCATGGGGACCTGACACAGCTGCACTGCAATGTTAATAACCGCTGTGAAAACCACTTCAAATGTCAGTAAGAACCAACCTTGACTGTGCTCCTGCAGTGATGGGGGAGCAGCAGGTGGTGTCTGTGGAGGCTCCGGCCCCTGCGGTCCAAACACTGACTCCTGCTGTTCCTGTCAGTGTGTCCTTGCCACAGCCCCAGGCCGCCATGCCCATCACCGTACAAGGCTGTCCACAGGTATGACTGTGAATTTACACGCTGAGTACAGTCTCCGTACTCACTCCAAGTCATTAGAGAGTGAAGTCACTGGTTTGTTTGTTTCTTGAGTTTTCTTCAATCAAAATCAGGGTGCAAATTAACCATAGGTTTGT
This sequence comes from Acanthurus tennentii, assembly GCA_029783805.1. Classification (NCBI taxonomy): domain Eukaryota; kingdom Metazoa; phylum Chordata; class Actinopteri; order Acanthuriformes; family Acanthuridae; genus Acanthurus; species Acanthurus tennentii. The sequence continues at coordinate 21,650,468 of JAPZDZ010000002.1, forward strand.
GTGCTTTGGCATTGAAAGTGCAGGAAATGCCTGTGATATTTAAAATAAGGGGGTCAAAAAAGATCCTGAACTGTACGAGGACCCTGCTTTCATTTCTCGGTGTCAACTTACTATTTCTCATCCAATATTCACTCTTCAGAGGGATTAATGGCTCTATTGTCACTCAAAGACAAATGTAGGTGATTCACTGAAGTGATTCACTGACTGAACAGTTGTCTCTGGAGCGTCGTGAATGTGAAACATGGAACAAATTTAATCCCA
>JAPZDZ010000002.1:21881174-21892457 GCA_029783805.1 Acanthurus tennentii
AACTTCAAAAACAGCCCATCAGTTAACACAGCAGTATCAACAGAGCATCCCTGGCATGTGCAAAAACGACGCTCGCCTCTTCCAAACGCGGCCCTGAGCGCTCCACAGTGGCTCCGCCCCCCAACAGCTGCATCACTTCACAACTTTGGCTCGCTTACACAAAAAGCTTCTGTTGTGCCCAGTTTGTGTTTGTCGTCATGCGAGTTCCTCCGAAGCCGTCTGTACTCGCTGTGTAAAGCCAGCCCAGTTGTTTAAAAGTTAGCCGGGTAACTCTCATGGCACAATGTGCTGCGTTTGCCATCTGTTTCGATAAAGGGACATGAAAACCCCCCCACACACACACACAAGTTTGTTATTTCTGTGCTTTCTGAGAGGCACACAACTGTGCTTTCTTACAAAAATACTGCACACATCAGCATCATCGTATGTATGAGTCCCTTTTTTTTTTAAACTTGTGTCAGGGTGCAGATGCTCCACAGGATGTAACTCCTCCTGCCAGATGTTTCCATATTTTACTCAATATTGAGAAAAAAAAAACATGTAACAAAGGAAGCTTGTGTGTTGACCAAACTGTCAGTAACTTTTTATTGCTTGGATTTAAACTGTATTGAATTATGAGGCAGTTTTAGTGAACCATTAGTTGTGTTGCGTTTGTTGTCAAACTGGACAGCCACAGTATGGTGCCTTAATGCAAATACATCACACATAACTGAGATTATGGATAAAAATATACAAATTTAGAGATACTGACACTGAAATACATGATGCAGGACTTAGTAGTTCTTATTTAGTGTCATGCATTGCAGCGTCAGCACCATGATATGTACAAGAACTTAAAAACAGCCCTTTAAGTTCTCTTAATTGTTTTGAGCCTCTGTGCATCTGCAGGTATGCAAACATTTTCAACACATGTCAGCGTTATAGAAATTGAATTTTTGTCTCAAAATGCTTTTTGTAGTGTGTAAATATTCTAAAATTAAAACTAAACTAGCTAAAATAAAACCTCTTGGTCACTGCAGTGGTAATGGTTTGCCTCATTTGAGGTTATTTTTCCGCATAACAAAATACACTCCTGCTTCCACATGACAACGTCTGCTGATCGACTTATTAAGTTGTTCATAAAATCTGATTGCAAATTTGGCATGAAATTAACCTTTGGGGGCAAATTGTTTTAGTGCTGAAAAAAAAAGTGGCAGCAGGGGAAAAATGTGGTTAGAATGAGTCATTATTTCTGAGTTTGAACGTGAATGCTGGGTAAACATCACCATAAAGACGGACAAACAAAACGTTCAGCTGGAATGCTCAGACAAATAACACACAAGCTAAAAAGTGACGCACCACAGCTGAATGCCTTGACAATGGCTAATTTATCTGTCATGTCCGTGGCATATGCCTCAATTAGAAAGTAATTTTCTCCAAACGTCATTGTTCAGCTTTCTGGTCTATTTTTCTTGCCTTCCACAGCGGTTCAGCTGCAACAATGCTTTACATTAGGTGCATTATCGCTGCCTGCAGGGGCTGTTTGATCACCAAACATAACATCCAGGTTTCTGGGGGACTGCAAGAGAGAAATTTGGGGCAAGGGTTATATATTGCATCACGATGATGGGCCATTTTGCTGAATGGAACCCAATATGGAATGACTTCCTTTAGGAAGTGCAGAAAATGGCCATCAGAGCTGCAGGCCAGAACAAAGAGGCTTCATTATCGTCTGTGGCTCTCATTCCGTTACTGTGGGTAGTAATGAGAAATCAAATGGAATCGCACGGAAAAAGCTACTAAAAGCCGGGATGAATGCTTAAGGTTACACAACTGTTGAAAATGTTTTGAAGCCATAGTTTGTTCTGTCTCGCTTGTCAATAATTGCATCGACTTTCTGGAGGTTGCCGAATCACATTTCTGCAGGATTTAAAGTACAAGTCAACCTGCATGTGCTGTAATGAGCTTTTTGATTAAGAATGAAAATCCGCTGGAGGGAATAAAAAAAAAAAAAAAAGAAAAAATAAAAAAAAAAGAAAATTCTTGCGCTAGACTAATTTCTCTCGTGCCACGTCGCTACGCCTGCCTGCGTACACGGAGAGCATTAAAACGGCTGCTGCAGCCAAGTGTCCTCATCCTCCTCCAGCTCAGCCAGGAAGCCAAAGACAAGCACTTCTGTTCGACACTTATGCATCTGTGTGCATTGTTATTTAAAATGAGATGGCTCGGTTGCAGCTATTTATCCTCCGAACATTCCCATTAGAGCTGGCTTCAGTCAGCCTCATTCAGTTTTTTTTTTTTTTTTTTTTTTTTTCACTCGGAGGATATGAATCCGTGTCTCAGAGGAAAAGGGAGCAGAATGGCCTGAAATGGAGAGGAGGCTATTGTTGAGAGGGCATTAACGTTGGAGGGGAGGTGGGGGGTGTGTTTCTCTGTCACTCCTTGGATAAGGTCTCTGCCATCAGCCTCTTGGTTAACACACTCTTTTTTTTTTTTTTTTGTCACACCTCAGCCTTGTTATCTATTACCCCCCCCCACCCCCTCCACACACTCTTTCCATCTTCAATTTACTTGCCTTTGTGTGTCTGTGCATCCTGTTCTGCCTCTGCTGTACGTCTGGCCTGTGTGCAAGAGTTCATTACTCTCCTCCTCGCTTCATTACAGCCTAAAGATGGGCTGTCATCACCGCTGACGGCTGTGCATTAGTGCCCCCCACCACCCTCCTCCTCTCTTCTCCCACCAGCGTGACAGGACACCCAGTGCATCACAGCAGGGGTGGCGTGCGGCATGTGCATGCTTTTGTGTCTCTTATTTAGTAGATGGAACTATTTCAGTGCTCTCAGACCCCCCCAGAGCTATTATCAGCAGAGAGACAAAAGTCACCTGCCTGGAAGAGATCCAAGCAAATCAAGCAAGAGAGTCCTAGAGGGAGGAAGAGGGAGAGCCAGGGATGCTTCTAATTAAAGCTCTCGGTGATTCTGGTGGCAGTGGGGAGGTGGTTGATATCTGTCTGTTTTGCTATAAAGCTTCAGGGGTCTGGTAGACTTCCACTGGCCGTGTATTGACGACATGCTGGGGCCGCATGTGGAGATAATCAGGCTCTATTCAGTCGAGGATCAGGCAGGTTTGTTCGCCCGGATCCTTAGCACCCTCTCCGTGCCATGTACACACCGTGCATGCCACGCCTGGCGGGAGGCTGTTGCTGCTGCTGCTTCTGCTTCTGCTTCTGCTGCTGCTGCTGCTGCTCGGGGTGATGCAGATGAAGCATAGTTTGGTGATTAAATTACAGCTTTCGTCAAGTGATTTTTCTTTTGAGTTACTGCATGAGTCACACAAGCTTCATATTCTCCCTTTGGTAATCAGGATGAACTTCTTCGCCGAGCAGAGGAGCTCAGAAGGAGTCTCTGACAAGCCACTAGGTGTGAGTGAAGGCTACCGAGGCGCTCTGTGGGAAAACTGAGTGCTCACATATCACTGACGGAGCCGCGCACTCTCAGCATGATTGCACGGAGATTTAATCTTCGAAACCTGTCAAGAGAAATAAGTCGCAAAGATAAGACATTTATGTAAAAACAGAGTAATTTAGTTGCACGAAAATCACACAATTTTTCTAATCAGTTTCATGAAAAGAGGCAAAGATGAGATGCACAACTTTAAACCAATTAAGTCCAATTAAGTTTCTTTTTACATCTTTTTTTTATATATATAAGGCTTTAAAAAAGCACCGGAACATTTGAAGAGCAGGTTCCATCTTCTCCTTTTATGCTCTTTATACCTATGCTTACCTCAGGGGGGCAGTGTGGGAGTCTGATTGTATGGGGGTGTCAGAAAAATGAAAGTACTCATTTTAAAAACCTGTGTGAAACAGCCTTTTTCATACATGCTGCACTGATACATTTCTAAGAGTTGAATGATTCGGGTGTTGACGAGAACACGGTTTAAAGGCTTTAATAAATGTGTAAAACATGTATCTTATCACTGCTCTCTTCTTCTCTGTGTTACAGGTTAGGCTGTTGGAGTTTTCTCAGACTGAGGTGGCCTCGGTGCACCCTCCATCATCGTGTTATCTTTGGTAAAAAGCTGACAAGAATGGATGTGGGGTGGTTGTGGTGTACGTGGTGCAGTATGTGTGTGTTGGGGAGAGGTGGGGGGTGTGGGGTGGGGGGGTAGTCTGGAGTCCATCTGTGGCAGAACAAGAAGGTTCCTGTGTCATTACCCACTCCACTGCACTAACATCTTCAATTAACAGCAGCCACATACTGATTACATGTTTTTCAGGGATGTTGCTCTGCCTCTGTGACCGATCTCCTCACACTCTGCTGGGCTCCGAACTGCCAACTAGAAAGCAAAGGTTGCACAGACATGCAATGAAAGCATATGTGCCTTAAGTACCATTTTCACCGGTTCCTCCTCCTCCTCCTGCTGCTTCTGCTTCTGCTGCTGCTGCTGCTGCTCCTTCAGCAATGCAAGAAGGGGGGGGGAAGAAAACTAAATGTGACTTAGGAATCGGTGAATAATCATGTCTCCAGGTGTAAAGGAATTTGCAGCATGTTTTTTTTCCCCCGGCCGCATATGGGGTGCATAATCAGTTAGCACTTGACCTTGACTTGTATCATTAATTCAGTGAGTAAACTGTCAGCCTCTCTCACCAGCTGTGCCCAGGACTGTAACCTTGGCTCCCCGAAGGTCAAGTATTCTTCTGAAGAGTTTTTATTTTTCCTTGAGGGTGGGGGGGCAGTGAGGAGGGGGGGCTTCTTGGCCAACTGTTTGTTTGTTTGTTTGTTTGTTGTTACTCGACTAATTAATCCACAGCGAATGTAAGCAGTGAAATTACTTGTTAAATTAGTTTGGTTGCCTCAGTCCGGCTCCATCAAGATTGGCTATAAAAGACCTCCATGTCTCCATATGTCACATCTCTGTGTTCGACATGGGAAACAACAGAAGACGAGTCATGTGTTGAACAAGCAGTCGGTAAATGTTTTGAAAAAAGAGATTTTTCAGACTGTAAACGGTTAACGGCAGATTTGAGGTTTGTGCACGACTTTCCAAAGGTTATATAAACACCAGTTTTGGGTCCAAAAGCCTTAAGAAACCACATGATTTCTTATCAGAGGTTTATCTGTGGCCTTTGTTAGCAAGCCAGCTTAGAACACAGGATACGAACGTAACAACTTTTAAGATACTAAAAGCCACACCTCTCCAATTCTGATGGAAGCTGACTTATGACACCTCCAGTTTCTGAGCCAAAATAATAGCTGGCTCTACTAGAAAAGTTATCAATTGATAATATTTTGAGTTTACTGAACTCAAAGACACCAAACTGAAAATAAGTCGACCCCCTAGTCAAATAAAAAGGGACTTAGTTTAGTTACTGCATAGAAATGACCTGATCTAATATTGTGTTTATTAAAAATTTAAATCCTAACACATTCAAGTGACATATAGTTCTGCTTCGATCGTATTGTTTTCAACATTTTTGCCTGGAAAGTGTTGGCTTCTTCTGCTTGAAAGGAGACATGGAGGCTGCAGCATCTCCAACCAGGGAGGCTGCACTCTGCTGAGTAACAATGGCACAGTCGCAGGTGGGCAGCTGAGTTTCCAAGCCAGGAAATTCAATTAGAGCCCAGTGCCTGCCTGCTTTCGGTTTATTATGGAGGGTCTAACAAAGTCCTCCTGCTTGGTGCGATAAAGCCAAAGACTGCCGCCTTTTGTTGGTCCCATCAGAGGCTGCACTGATCAGCCAGAGATGCCCTCACTCCCTCCGCGGCCTGCTGGGATGAACTCAAAAGCACTCAAGTCTTTTGTGGAGTTTTACTTAAAATAATTTCTGCCTGTGTCCCCCCCCCACCACCACCCCACCGACGCTCCCCACCTGCAGTCAAATTACATTAAGGGTCCTCTAGTACATTAACCACCGGACAAATCAAATTGCCATTTCAGGAGGAGGATCAGGGTTCAATGAGCCTTTCAAGAGATTTGGACCCGGACTGACTTTTAAAAGCTCATCAAGCAATACACTTATCCTTGACGTGCCCTTTAGACCTCAGCGCCTCGGAGTAGTGCCTCCTCAGCGTCTGTTTACAAGGGTACGATGTCATCTGCGCCTCCTTGTTTGCACTGCTACAGAACTCAATCAAATAAAGCCGGGCTGATTAAGGCTGGGTCACCGCAGAGATGTCCCTGTCACCTGCGTGACGTGGCTATCTCAGGTGAAATGAGCTGGAAAAGCTGCTGTCATGAGGTGGCAGAGGAGACCCGGAGCGAGGAGGGAAATGGATTGTAGTCGGAGCCAGATCTGACTTTTGATAACAGGCGAGCCGGCCTTTTGTGTGAGCGCACACACACCGATGTGCAGTTAGCGGGGGGGCAGTCATCCTCGGAGTCAATATGAGTCACATGAACCGTGAAGGTTCAGAGGTCAGCGGAGGTCAGGCGCCCTCTCTCTCTCTCTCTCACATCAGCTGCTCGGCCGGGGAAACGAGATTGTCACGCGCTAAATGGGAAACAGTATCTGCAAATATGTGATATGCATAAATCCGAAGCGCAGACAAGTCCACATCTGTTTTTTTTTTTTCGCAGAGTGGTTATTTTTTCCTAGAGGTGGTTGAGCATGAGTTGTCATGTGTGTGATGTGGGCTGGGAGAGATGAGAGGAAGGAAAAAAAAAATAGCATGTTGGTTTAGTTGTGGAAAGACTGCTAAACAGATTCATTGTTGCAGGGATCATGTCAGCCTCCTTTGATTTTCATGCATGTGTTTGCACAGTCGAACCTCTCTGCAGTTCTTGTTTTTTTTTTCCCAAGTTCTGATGAAAAAACCTCCTCATATTTATGATTTCAAAAAAAGGGAAAAAAAATCTGCATTCGATGGCTACGCTTCCGAAGTAACTCCGCTATTTCCCCTGCGAGTCTGTGATGTGTTTTGCTACCAACCGGGGGGAACTCTCAGCAATGCGGCAACAGTCTCCTATATCAACACCAGCCTCAGTTGTGACTAATAGTAGCTCCTCTTGTGGATTTTACTGCGGGGGGGGGGGGGAAGAGAAGGTAGTCGACCGCAGGAAAAGAGCATATGTATTCTGCTGCAATCATTCCATCATTTACCGGAATCTCATTAAATTCAAGAAAACACATCGTTGAGAATCAAAATGTAAATTGTCTCTCAACAGAAAGCAGAAAATCAAACACCAAACTGATTGTTTATTAATGTTTTCCATATTATACAGGGACTGTCCTCGATTCCTCTGGAGGAGTTTCACAGTCTTTCATTGTCGGTTCTTCAGGCCCAGAAACAACAGTCAGAGTGCAGCACATCCACGGTCATTATCGGGTTTAAAAAAAAAACAAAACATGACGGCTCGAAGTGTAATTGCTTTAATGGTAGAAAAAAAAAAAGGTGAGGGCCGTTTAAAGGATTGATTAAGGGATTTGGTTTCAAACCGAACCCACCAAAGAGGGCGCCAAGGTCACAGCCAGAGGCCAAGACAAACAAATATACCTGTCAGCTCGCTCTCTCACCCGTGGACCCGAACAATCAGAGAAGAAAAACACACCTCAAGTCACCTCACACCTCCGTGTTTTCAACCGGTAACACTTTTATTATTTACCTGCAGCCGTGTGCACAGAGCTGGAACTGATTACTAATCAAACAATTCAAACTATTAATCATTAACTTGAAATCTTATTCACTCGATCCGCATGTCACTTAAAGGTAAACACGGTAAGTGAGCAATCCAAATGATATTTTAAACAATGATTTTGGTGTTTCAAGCACTCGTTTAAACACAAAAAGTTACATTTATGCTATTTTGAATTTATTGTACTTTAAGACATGTTTCTTTAAAAAAAAACTGCCTTTTACTTTGTGGCAAATGTCAGAGTCTAAAGGGCCCTGAATGTCAGGAAATGTGTATAATGGATGACTGTTTACCCTCCAGTTCTAATTTCATGACGACCCCCCCCCCCTATTTTATTTCCTGGCTTGGCATAACACGGGGTCAATGCCACTGCTGAAGGTAGCTGGCTGTAACCGAATTAGCAGATTCAATCTCCTAAAACAAGATCATGCTTTAGTTCCAAAAAAAAGACTCACTCCACACTTTTAGCGTAATTGCACACACAATTATGTTAATTTAAAGGTTCTCGCTCAATGCGGTTTGTTCTTAACCAGAGTCCGGGGCTAATCTGAAGGGAAAGCTTCCTTCGTTGGAGATGAGACTCAGATAAATTGCATATCCCTTTTTTTTTTTTTTTTTTAAATCGTATTCCTTTTCCAGGAAGAGTTTTGAGATAAGACTTTTAGTCACAGTTATGGCAGATTTTATAACCCTAACCCTCCATGTTGTTCGAGCTAAAGAAATATTTCTGAATTTCAGTAAATGACTGCAAATATTGTATGTTCTCTCTCTCTTTGGATCCTTAAAAGTCTCCAAAACATCAGAGTGCAGCGTGACTGAGCCACACACACACACACTGTTTCCCTTTTTCTTAGAGATGTATTCGCCTCTGGCCTCTGCTCCTCCCAGCTGGTCACATCTGTGTGAACAAGCAGAACGGGCGCCGCCGCCGCTCGCTCGGCCCCGTGTGCAGCGCTCATGAGCGGTTGTTGCCTGGCAACCTTAAAACTCTAGGTGACTGGGGATGTCTGGCTGCTCGGCGAACGGGTTGGGTTAAACGAAGAGGTGGTGAGTTTGAGGTAAAAAAAAAAAAGGCTGCATTCATCTGAGGCTAAGCAGCTTCTCCCTTTTCATGCTGCTGCCTTGACATTCTGTGCTATCACATAGTGAATGTTTTTATTATTTTTTCTTTTCCATTCAAATCGAGGGGCTGAGGATGAAGGATGTCTGATGCTCTGCAGGCTGTACAACTCCTTTAAACCAAGATGTGATCTGTGAGACTGAGATAAATAAAATTCACTTAAGGTCCAGTTTGTGAAGGAGTTCGGACATCTGAGATGCGAAACACTGATTTATAGATATTTTAACTTCAAAACATCGAGAACGACATCCATCAGAAGAGTTAAAGCTCAGAGTTGAATGTATTCTTAATGAAAGGCTAATGCAAACATCAGTCATTTTAATATCCTGCCTGTGTTGGTTCAAAGTTTAGACTTTGACCACAAAGAGATTCTCCTCGTGTTCAGAGTCGATGCACACAAGTGCTGTTGCATTTTGTGTATGTGTGTGTGTGTGTGTGTGTGTGTTTGTGGTACATACTGCCATCATGACACTGTCCTCCTGTAGCCAAGGGCAAGCCATCATAATTGCTGCGAGTGATTCAATTATGATCCAATTCTATCTTCTCCACAGGGGGGCAGGAGGTGCAGGGGGACATTAGAAATGGATAATTTACTTTACTGTCAGGAGATGTACACTGCTCCTTTCTTTTATCCGTGACAAAACACACATGATGCTATGCACCCATTAACACCCAAACAGCCACATGCAGCTGTCGCTCTCAAACTGCACTCTCTTATTTTTTTTTTTTTCAAACAAAAGGGAAATGTGCATTTTCCCCTCCCGTTTTTCTTTCTTTGGTGACGTCTCATTGGGTCGTGGCTCCATTAACTCTATAACTCTCAGAGGGAAGCTAGCTTCATGCTACATTAGGAATATGGCCTTATGGATTTCCCATTAAATGACTTTTCTTGAGTGAATCTCAACGCTAATAAATATTGGAGTTGAACAAACCACACTCAGATACTTGAAAATGCACAAGCTGCGAGAAAAAAAAACCAAACGGTCTCGAGAAAACACGCTTGTGTCGCAGTCTTTCGCGTGTCGTACAGTATCTTAATGTTTTCTGCCTCTCTATCTGCGGTCGTAATGTGATGAGGCTTGCAGTCTGGGCAAACAGCAGTCATGTGTGAACAGTAATCATGTGGTGTCACTCATGTGCCTGAAGCTTTCACTCAGGAATCAATCAGCCTTGGGCGGCTTACAGGCAAATCAACACTGGTGCAGGTGGACGGGATGGGCCGGCTGACTGGCAGCTTACTCTGCCTGTCAGCCGAGAATTGAGGGGGGGAAATCGAACGCTGTCTTCCTGGAAAAAAAAGAAGAGATTCTGCGACTTTTTTTTTTTTCATGATGACTCCCCATCACCGAAAAAAAACACACACATGGTCACACGAACTCACTACATTTCAAAAAAATTGGGAGCTCGATCTCCTCGTGTACATCTGCAAAGTAATCACATATAATTTAGTGTTCTGGAGATGTAACAAGCTGCTATAACGGCTGAAAAGACGGAGGGGTGAATGCAGCCTCAGTGGTCAGCATGTGTTGGTTCCTAGTCTTCACACACTGATATTGTGACTCGAAAAAAGCCGCAGTGAGTCACCCACTGATACCCCAGCATTGTCAGATTTTAAAAAAAAAAAAAAAGGTACATTGAAGTGTGGGATGCGTTCCAACGTTGCTTCTCCATCTGCTCCGTGCAGAGTCTCACATAATTGTTGCCTCAGATGGACCGTGGTTCAGGGGGGAAAATTACGCTTTGATGGTCGGCTTCGCCGTGTGGATTTACACTGCAGTTAAAAGGCTAATTAAATGCCCATTCTCTCTGTTTCCTGGTAATGGTGCTAAATAATACGTGTTGTGGGGCTGTGGAGAGCAACTGCGCTGCTATCCAGCTGAACTTGGCCATTGTTTCACATGCTGCTGCTGCTGCGGATCCAACCCCTGTGTTGACGTGCTTCATAAACATTTAACTGCCATTTTGCAGAGCTGTTACAAGTCACGCAGAGACACACTGGGTGTCCTTAACAACCCCCTTTTTTTAAAATTACTGACATTGTAATTTACCGCTGAGAATGCAGTTGGTAATTAGCCACATGTAGCAACAACAAAAAAAAGACATTGCACAAAAGCAATGGTGCATCTACAGGGACAGTCTGCAGTGTTTGTGTTGCTCATAGTCGACTGCGGTGTGCATGTTTCGGTGTGTTGTGCCAACCGTCCTGGGCACTGCAGGGCTACTTCTGCACACATCACTCAAACGTGTAGTGTGAATTGTATTTCAGTTTTTTTTTGCTGCAGAACTCATTCAAACTTCATTAGCCGCCTGGGCACAGAGGTGCACGATGGCAGCAGCAGAATCCAGTTGTGATTTAACATAGCTGGGTGCAGCCATCATTCACGTGGGCGCACGGCAAGTAGGGGAGGGAAGGGGGGGGGGCAGTTGACGAGTGATGGTGCATTAGTTCTCATGGCCCCTAAATGTGGGGAGATTCATCATTACAGCATGCATGTCACATGAGAGCGCTGAAGGAAATAAGCATCATTGCACAGACTGGAAACAGTGTT
>JAPZDZ010000002.1:22114450-22139013 GCA_029783805.1 Acanthurus tennentii
GAAAAACTTCAGCCTCTAAACTTAGTTGAAGGGTGTAGCTGAACTTCCTGAGCGAAGGGAATCTGAATCACAGGGCAGATGCGCTTATTATTTTTCATGTTTGTTTTGTTTTAATTGGTAGATAGTGCAGAATAAATGCCTCTATCTTTAAATCCACCATGAGGTAGTGAAGTTTAGGAATGAAAAACATAATAGTGACGAGCTATATGCAGAAATATGACCATTTCCATGGTTTTGCTTACAAATGGGCATATCATGGAGGTGTGGACTATTGTCCTTGTTTGAGGTCTGCTCTCTATGGATTCCCTTTTAGCTGCTGATGGTATCATGTTATGCAGATTGTTTGATTTGCCCAGATCTTGAGGTATGCATCTCTTGGTTTTCTACCACTGGGCCAATACAGTAGTCATTAACTGAGGTGAGGTAATGCTGCTTGCAACATTGGAAAAATTCTTCAACTCTCTCTCTCTAGTTTCTACACAATCCAGACACCTTGTGGTGAACATTTTTAATTGGAAGTGCTATGACTTCTGACAGTGTGCTGTGTGGATTACCCAGAGAAGAGCAGAAGTTGTGTCTGGAAAGAGTCGCTGTTGAATTTTTTAAACATCATTTCTCAATTCTGTGAGCAACACTCCATTGTACTCCAATGCTACTGAATAAGACAGACACCAAAATTTAAGTGTATAAAAATGTTTTATTTATAATTTAGGTGGATAGACTCTTTGCATTTTTCACTCATCGGGTCCTGCAGCCCTACAGCATAACACTCCAGTACTCTCTTTTACAGCTTTTCTTCAATGTCACACAAGTCCCCCAGCTCTAGCATGCTCCCCTCCCATCCTTCAGCCCATCCAGCTCTTAAGTCCTCCACCCTTCTTCTCCTCGAGCCAGCCAAGAGTAGTGTATGTGCAGTGGAATCTGTGATTAAGAACAAAACTCAGCTGGTTGTTTTTATTGTGGGGAGGCTCCCCCCTCAGCGTAGTTACAGCACCCAAACACGTCATGTTTTCCTTCTCCATGCCAAAGCACGCCCCTTCTAAACTCATTGATGGTAAGATAATATTGGGTGGAATGGAAGGGTGGGAGGTGAAGGAGAGCACACAAGAGACTGAAAAGGACCCTGAGGTCAGAAGGTGGGGTCGGTAAAGTGAGCATGTGATGAAAATTAAAAGCTGATAGACTTTCAGGTTCAAGAAAAAGTTAATGGAATGCTTGAAGGGAGTGCTAGCAAAGGAGTTCATCAAGTCTGCATGATGCAGCGTGATAAAGGATCATGCAAAGATAATAAAAAAACAAGTAATAAAAGAAAATATATTGCAAAACTCTTGTAAACTCTTGTCCCTTAGAGCATGTCTCTTCACTGCCTGAATTTCCTTTACTAGGCAAAAGTACGACAAGCAATGTTTCCCAGCTTCCTCTTCTCTGGAACATCATGTGTGGTGCTGATTGATAAATCACATCTGTTTTCCTATTAAAAGAAAAAAAAACCCATTATTATCAGTGGTCTTTAGTGGCACCATGGAGTTATATCTGGACTAACCAAGTACACGAAAAAATTCTGTTAATATCTACATGCCAAGTTCTCTCTGCTTTTCCTTATACAGCCTGGGAAGAGAAAGAGAGCATTTAAGGTCAAGCATAAAAAAATATAAATCATTAAAGCAGAGAAAACTGTTTATCATACATCCTTAAGATTATATCTTACACCTGCAATTACGATGTTTGGCCTGCTGGGGGCAGCAGACACATCGCTCACCAATTTTCTTCTTCGCTTAATTAAGTATGGCGTCACAATCAACAAACAGGTGCCCATTTACAGGTGAAGAAGATATGTAGCAAAATTAGCATACGTTTGGAGCTATGTGATCCACCTGCGAGCAAGTGTAAGTATTATATTAACTCTTCTTTTAGCCTTTTTAAGAATCTAGGAGATGCCAGATATTTAATATTTAAGTATTTCCAAAATCCTAAAGTTAATTTCTTAGCATCTGAACAAACACACAATCAAAACAAACAGACAAAAAAAAAGATGGCTGCCCGTGAGCTGCTTTAATGGGTCGTAACATAGGAAACTGAATAAAAATATTTTTGTCGGCAGCAAGCGAAATATTTCTCGAGCAGGTAGTTAGAAAAAAAAAATAGGGATCTGAAAATATCATCAAAACAGTCGTTGGTGCTTTTAAACAATGGTTTAATCGCAAGTTAACTACAGCTAGCTACCTCTGTGATCTGAATATCCAGCACAAACTGGGGCTAACTAAACTGATGAATGTTTATTATGTTAACAACATCACTGCTAACATTGTGTGCTAGCCCTTTGGTGTTGGCAGGATTGCCAGCTGTTAGCATATCATAACTTTTTTAATCAGTTTTCTGTTCAGTATGAAAACATAGTTGGTGATAATGAATCTGAACAGTCAAGTTGTAGCAACTAAAGTTAGCAATAAACCAAAATAATGACCCTAAAAAAGCTAAAACGCGACTCAGTGGAGTTGGCTTATTTGCCCTTAATGGATTTAGTCAATAGGAGCAATAACTTCCTCATACAAGTAATCATATGATACATTATAAACAAAGTACTGAAATATGTAAAAAAAAAGTGGGCTAAAAGAAGATGATTTGACATTTCCTAAATGAACAAATAGCAAACATAACAGCCAGGCTAGATAAACCAAATCTCTAAGCTCCGTGTCCACATGTACTCAGAGTAGAAATTTTGTCATTTCAATGCAATATAATAGCTCAAAGTTAAATCTGACATTATCCTCAGACAGAAATGAGAAACTGGAGAATTGCCTGCAAGCTGAGATCCAGTCTTGCCAAGGAGAAAATCTGTAAATATACTGTTACTTTAGTTGAGAGTAAACAAAACAGTTGTCAAAGTTAATTAGACCTGACAATTTAATCTCACTAAGTGTACTGTGAATCAACAGAAGAAACAACCTTTCTTGGTTTTGCACAAGCTGAATCACACACCACATCGAAACATGAGATCTGTGATCAAAATGAATAACACGTTAACCACAACCACAACCAAGGCACAGTGAACGCTAGTTTAACATCAGTTTAACACAACTGTAGCCATGTAACCTGTTATTTTTAGGACAAAACTGATTAACTAAACAACTAAAGCTTCTGAATGCAATGAGAAAGTTTCAGAGGTGTGCCCTGCTTCAGTTTAATGAAATGGTTTAGGTTTTTGACATCTCTGGCAGCAGTGGAGTTTTTTTTTTTTCTTATACAGCACTCATGCATGAACACAGCAATATGCATCCACCCATAGTCAAATAGACATCCTCTGAAAACCCAAAGTGCATGACAACTGGAGAGAAACTCAATATAATTTCACATATTTTGAAAAAAACATGCACCATGGGAAATGTACTATTCCGTTTCAAAAGCTGGGATCCACATTAAGGGAGGGGTCCACTGCAAGACAAATATGGGGCCCCACTGACTGATGTGCTCACATGAGGGAGTGACCAGACACATTGTGTTAGTAACTGTCTCGTAAGATTTACGTGTCAAAGGCCAGTCAGTTTTTTATCAGTGCTTGTGTTGATGACCGTTTACACTTTTAGCCCTGATAAAACGCCACTGTAGAGTTAATTCTGTGTTAATAAATTGTAGTTGTCATGGTGGTATAAAGCTGTACTTTATATTAACTCTTTTAAAATATCTATTATTATAAAATTTTCATAGTAGTCATTGCTTCTATGGAATCATTAAAGAAAATTTACAATGGCTAAAAACTATGTTAGAATTTAGAGACTGTGCTACTTTGAAGAAGAAATGAATATATTATTGACAAATGATAAAAAGGGAAAAACTCAAATTTTGTATTTTGTCTCCATAGAGACCAGAAACAGCAAATAACAACAGCAACTTAAATTGATATCCCTTCTGTTTCCTGCGCATTGCTCCGTGCTGTGGCCTATTCCCAACATCTGCAGAGGAAACAATCTGGAAGGCATTGTCTTTTTTTCCAGTGATGCAACTGTCCACAGAAGTCATACAACACTCTGTAGTAAACTGTAGACCACACAGTTGATTGCATGCCAACGATAATTTACTAAAGCTGACTTATGTACTCTAAATAAATTACACAATAACTCTCCATACTAGAAATGTAATTTATCTGGCTCATAAAAAGATGTTATATTATCCTCTTAAAACTTTAAATGAAATGTTTGTTGAAATATATACACTTTACAACAGGCAGATATACAGCATTCTGCAAGTGACTTACATCAGCAAACACGGAAATAACCTAAGCTTTAGACAGAGTGAAGCGTGCATAGAAGTGTGAAGTTGAATGGGATATTGTTGGGTTAGGATGCCCCCTGCTGTGGCCTGAGGAGCAAACTTGGGGCAAACTAGAAAAAGCAAAGTCAAAGTAAAAGGAATTAAATAAAAAAACAAACTGTGTTTATAAACACAGGAGTATGATTCATCTAGCCTGACCGAAGTCTCAACCTCAGACGTGTGGGAGTCCACATTTCTGTGTTTCTGATTTGTAAATTACAGTCTGAACAGTAGAGAAAGTTTCTTGGTAAATGTGTTTGGGTTATAGTCATCACTTCTAAAACCACGCTATTTGGATCTGTTTAAATGTATTTCAGCAGAGACTATGAAAATACCTGAAGGTCTCTATGAACTCATTAGCAGTCTTCACAAGCTTAGGCTCTGTCAGTACACAGAAGCATTAATTACAAGCAGAGGACACACTGCTTCAAACATTAGACAAACCTTCTCCATCTTAGTTCTGTTGTGTTTGATTGGAAGTGTAAAATTTAATTTAAAAAAATGAAATCACATCATGCACCCATTTTGTTTTAATGAAACTCAAACCAAAATATAATTACAGTGTTGGTGTTATTAGTTTTAAACTCAAAATAGATATTATAAAGAAGGTGTTTTTTTCCCCAAACACTGATTAGTGCTTTTTTGGTAATGATGTTAAATGTCATAGTGACCCACTTTTAAAAGTAGATTTGAAACCAGACTTTTGTGATTTCTTACCCAAAGTGCCTGATCAATGCATTGAAATTGTATGGAATTTGGAACTTTTATAAGTATTGTGCTGATTTCTAATACCTTTTTCATATCATTCTTATCCTTAGGGCACAGGGACATACCTTATTTATTAGTTTATCCTTTTTTTGAGCCCATCTGCTCATTTAAAAGCTCTCGTTATTGTTATGTTTAATAATGCATTACTCTATCATGCTCCATCTCCAAGTATGAGGCTCCTGTATGGTGTTATCAGGAGATGGTCGGCAGGTGGGTGATTATACATGAGCCATTTTTTGGAAGTTTGGAAAGAGATCCAAGATCAGAATTACTACAAGGCCATAAACTTCTGCATCAAGGTTGAGATAAACACATTTACTTTATTGTTGATGTGAACAGCTAATGACCACAAAACCAATCGCTACACATCTTTTGTTGATCTCCCTGAAAGTAGAAAATTTAAAAAAATTAAAAATCTTGCAGAATAAGGACTTCTTTGGGGGGTAAAATTAATAATTTTTGAATCAGAATTTTCAGGAAAACAGGTAAGTAAACTTCTATATGTTGCCTACAGCAGAAAACTTCCCTAATAAAACTATTTTATGGCGTTTAAGTCACCTGTTCGTTGTAATAGTGAATACCTGTATTAGTCATATTTGATTTGTACAAAAAGTTTACCAGACCGCTGAACTCTCGCCCCGTTAGAGTGGACAGAAACGGAATTTTAACTGGAACCCGGAAGTTCATGGAACCTCATCCTCTCGTTTCTATCTCCTCTCTGTTCCGCTTTGCGCCTGTTTGTAAACATGCGTCAAAAGCACGTGATCACCTCGTCGCCTTTCGGATCGGCGTCCAATCGGGAAACGGGGGTGTGTACGGGTGGGCGCGGTCTGGTTGTGTTGCTGTGAAAATGTCGATGGACAGGGTTTTTCATCGGCGCAGGGGACCACTCTGGATTTTTTGCTAAAACTGGAAGGTTGACCGGAGGTTATGGCAGCGACGACTGCGTAGTATCAGGAAACGGACCGGCAGTGTTGCGAAAGAGACGTTGTCGGTAAGTCATTTCCTCCTCCAAGGGAAACAGTTTATTTAAATCCAATGCCTGCTCCAGTGAATCATACCTTCATACATATAGCTCAAATATAGGTTACAGTGCGTTTATTATGGGCGGTAGACTGTTTAAGTAACGTGCTTCTTTTATGACTTTTAATAATGTTGCAATAGTAATGCTTTATTTGTTAAATGTTTAATTATTATTAAAGTGTTAAAAGGCATTTTCTCATTAAAGGCCATTTAAATATACGCCCGTGATTTGATTGTTACGATGTAGTGCGCAGTTTCCAACGCTGCTCCAAACGTTACCCGGAAATAAGCAAAGATATTTGCACTCAGCTGTTTCCTTTTAAAACATGTCTGTGCGGATTTGCGGCTCATTCTCAGCTTTGGAGGCAGTGAGAGGCAAAGGGGCAGAGGGGCAGGGTGGGATGGAGAGGTGCGCTGGATGCTTGCTGCAGGAGGATGTTGCGCACTTCAATTTACCTCAGGAGTGAGTGGGCTATGCATCCATGCGGTACTGCGTAAGGACTTAATTTATGAGGTAAATATTGTTTTTTTTATCTATGTCTACTTAGATTTTGTGTATTAGTATCAATGTAGGCTTTAATGTTATTGTTTCAGTTTGCAACACCTTGATGCCAAAATAACAAGCAGCAGGATACTATGTTTAATATAAAACTAAAGATGAGAGAAAACACTTTGACTAGTTTACTTACTCATAATGAGACCTAAATATATTTGAGACTTTTGTAGGAAATCTTCATTACGCAATAGAGACTTTACATGTTATTACTATTGCACCTGTCAGAGTGTGGTATGCTCTGCGTAGTACCATTGTCACCAAAGCACACTGTATTTTAATTGTTATATGTGTAAATAAATGTAAATCAGTTACCTCTCATTCAATACCCCTCAGTGAATAGGCCTAAAGTTACAATTATGTAAGCCTTTTCTTACAATTGTTCATTTGCAGACACAGATTTCCCTCAATGAGTCTATTTTTTAAAAACGCATTAGTGATTCCTTTACGGGCTTATTTTTTGTTTTTTGTAAACCTATAGTTTGCGTGTCTGCTGTGCCAGCGCCTTGACTCAGCTTTAACCATCCAGAGGTTTCTATGTCATACGCACTTTTTATTCCTGATGTAAACAAACCTCAAAAAGCAGTACTCTGATTTGACACTGGATGGCGTAATTCTGCAGCGTTGGATCTTATACTGAGCATTAAGTTGTCAGCAACTGTGCTCCCCAAAATGAGTCAGATAGTATATTGGGAGGTATGGATGTCAATGCAGCAGAACAGTTTGACATCTAAATGAGAGGTAGTGAATGTATGATGCATCCGTTCTGCACCTCATAACTTTGCGGACAGAATGACTGGCACATCCATCTGTTGTGCTTTCAAAGAAAATAGCCCGGCATCTCTTGCAATCACAACACCACAGATTGCAACTGGTTGACAAATTAATTTACTGAGTGTTTATGAGGCACAGTAAGTGGTGTGATAGCATGGGCTCTGAGAAAAGATACTGAAGACTGAAGAACGAAGTAAAGCTTAGAAATTGAAATTTACTTGCCACCTTGATATTTAATTTTTTCTTTTAAAGGAGAATAGTCAGGCATTGCTAACCAACTTTGAACTACCTCTTTCTAAAATTCATTGCTGAGTAACAGATGGCCATCTGCATAATTGCATAGTGTAAGTGCAGGAAGTGACCAGTGGTTAGCAGTCATACACATACATGCAATTTAAATTCTTGAAGTTTACAATTGCACAGCATCAAATTCTAACATCTGTGCAAAGGGCATTTTACGACTTATACCTGTTTATCTTTGTCTAATTCTATGATGCCAGAAACTGCTGACTTGAGCACGTCTTTAACATGTCTTGAAAAATATCTGGGATTTTTAAGACCTGACAAAAGCTATCCAAGATTTCTTTTTAATCACACAGTGCACGGTGCTGGAACGTACGCTGCCGTCCAAAGAGAGAGCCTGTTGCATTCTTCTGAGAAGTAACTGCAAACCAGGTAAAAACAAAAGCATTTTAGTGTTCAATTTCAATAAAACACTGTATAAAACATCATACCTTTTTCTTTGCCTAATTGCATATGTGGGTGTATTCAGGAGCTATGTCCATTGTTCCCATTAAAGCCAAAAACAATATCAATGGAGCTGACTGGGCACCTTTCCAAGAGAGGGATTAAGGTTTAGGAAGTGGAACAGGCATGGCTGATAGATGACATGGCTAAAATTAACACACTGCCCACTGGATGAGGAGCATAAATAGCAGACAGGAAGGACCAGCACTTGGAATGTATCTTTAAAGCTGTAGCGTGTCCCCGTCAGCATAAACACGAACCTCTGACACAGTAAAATCTCCTTTTCTAATTAGAGAACAACAGGCTGCAGTATGTTGGGGAATAAAAGAATTCCCAAGGCATCAGCAATGCTCTAATATCTGTAATAACTGGGTATGGAAATATTAGCACCATCAGGCATATTGTTTTAGATATGAGACGTATAAAATATATAATTTATTTAATGTATTGTGCAAATTGATACACCTTAGAATGTAAATCTTTAACCCCAATCTTCTAACCAGGAAATATGGCACCAATGACAGTAAAGTGTTCAGCTTGCTTTCCTATTCCACACTATTATTGTAGTTATCTTGCACAGGATGCACATATAGACTGAGGACATCTTTATCCAAGAAGAGCAATGCTCCGATCAATAACCTCAGCATCTACCAGTCTGCTCAAAGCAAACATGCTTTGATCTCTCAGATCCCTTACATTTCCCATATAGCTTGAGGGTGAAAACTGATTCTTTTACCGATGCTCTTCTTTCTTAGTCCTGTAAGGTGAAGCTGTGGGCTCCATTTCCCTTGGCTCCAGTGTGGAATCAGGACATCACGAACTACAAGTGCTTTAGCGAAGAAAATTTACAGCCGCATGAAATGCCAGGTGAAAATCCAAACTTGTAACTATAGGAAAACGGAAAACTTTGAGACATCAAAAGAGAATTAAGGTTTGTGTTTTAATTGCTCAATCAAGCCCTTATAATATCTAATAAAAAAAAATTCAAAGTTTGGAAAGTTTGTGAGACCAAACTGCAGCATAGAAAACACTCTCAGCATATAGTTAACTGTAGTTCCAACATGTCAGTTCGGGCTAAATATCATGATGTTCAAAATAAAAATTTTCCCCCGTAGAAATATTCTTCTAAGTTTTTAATTCTTTATAAAGGCCCCTTTTGAATGTTCACATTCATATATTTCTCTGTAATAGTTCATAGGTGCAGTGTTGAGCTGAAAAAAGGACACTTTGTTTACCTTTTGTTAACTCAGACAAAGCTTTTATTTCAGCTGACCATATAAAGGGGACTCTATGCTTCATAAATGCAGACAGACCTAATAGGCACAGCCTTGTAGAGAACAGACGAGCTCATAAAGGAGACAAAACCAAGCTTGTTCTTCTTGTTGCCCTGCTTGACTCTGTTTGCCGCATTGTAGCCGAGGCTAGGCTGACACAAATAAGCTAATTTCAGACCTTAATTTGAACCTTGTACGCAATAGAGTCCTATTACAGTTTGGTCTCTCTTTTCTGTTCACATGTCATGCTGCAGTCCAAATAACCAGCTGCATAACCAGCTTCTTGAGTTAGCATTATCCCTGAGTGCTGGATGGCCACTTTGGCATTCACAAGGCTGTAATGCTTTTCAGTCCAGCAGAAGTGTTTTGTCTGATGGAGTGTTCCACATTTTCTTTGACTCATAGCCATGTTACAAGTCAGCTAGCTCGTTCAAATGTTTTTTCTTTTTTTTTTAGAGCGTCATTTTTTTAGATGTTGCTCTCTAAAGTGTTCTCCTTCTTTCTTCTTCCCACAGCTCCATTGTATGATTTACATGACAAATGAAGAATCGTCTGATCAAGGTAAACTGCAAAGACCCAAATTCTTAAAATAAACTCAGCTACTGTTTGACTGAACCAAAACAGACTATTTATAAGACAGGAACACAGTCTTTTAAAGGAACAGCTACTTTCCTGTTTAGATTTAATACAATATACTTGCATAATTATTATCGTAACTTTTACCAGTTTACCGTAATGATTGTAATAATTTAATTCTACTTGATGCAAAATTTATTTAACTAGATAACAGTATCATATTAAATAGAAAGTGGTTAAAATAGAGCCCTGCATTTTCTTCCGTGCACAGCTGTGGTAGGAAGCGTTAGAACTGAAAGAGGAAGTTCAGTAGGCTTATTCATGGTAAAAAAAGTGGTCATGATGGTCAATAACCTCACACTATATGCTTTTTTTTGACGATTACCCCACTCTGGAGGTAAAAAGTAGTTAAACCGAATGAGGAACACCTCATATTTTACGTCAGAAATCACTATAGTAACCAACATATGGGTATTACAAAAGAGTCACGTAACAACACGAACCGAAGCAGCATGTAAATATTCCCTTTGGTGCAGATTCACAGATAAGAAGAAGCCCTCATTAGACGGTATTTATGAAGCCAAAAAAACATCTGAGTGCTTATGCAACTGATACATAAGCTGGTGATGTGCCTTTAAAACCAGTGGGTTGTCAGGTGATCGAGGAGACTCAGTCAGCTCAGCCTCACAGGCAGAGGAGCCAGAGTCCGTCTCTAGCTGAGAGCAGAGAGGAGAGCGTCAGAGAGAGCAGGGCAGCCGAGAGGGAGAGAGACCCAGTTGTAAAGGGACATGGGGGGAAATGGGGACACAGCAACGTCAGAGAGTGGGGGACAGGGAGCCGTGGTGGTGGTAGGGTCCCTTTAACTGCAGTCTGCTCATGTTCACTTGCCTTGTGTGGCAGCTAGCAAGTGTGTTTGTGGCTCAGCTTGATCAAGAAGTTGCGTTGTGTTGCCCAAACAGTGGTATAAAAGCACAGAGAATTAAGTGCTGCGTCACACTTGGGCAGAGGAATAGCGTGATCATGCGCGCATGTGCACGGCTGTGCGTGTGTGTGCGTGCATGCGGGTCTGCTCTGTTTTCTGTATATGTGTCAGTTCGAAGTAGCAGTCTAATAGCAGTTTATGCTGTTGCAACAAGATGAAAATAAAGAGAGCGTGTGTATGAAAGGCAGAAAGGGAGAGAGAGGGAGATACAGAGAGGGAGGGAGAGCAAGTCAGAGAGGGAGAGAGAGATTTTGGATTAGTTGCTACGTCACTTTTTCATGTCAGGAGAAACAGAAGCTGAGATAACAGAAGCCCAGAGTCATCGAGTTTTCCACCTGAAGTCGACACAATGGTTTCGGACAACCTCGGCTTTCTCCTCCTCTTCCTCTTCCTCCTTGGTAGTTTTGATCTGCTCTGCCTGTCGCTTTATATATATATATGCGTGTGTGTGTGTGTGTGTGTGTCTGTGTGTGCTGTAGTTCCTGTGAGCTGGTATCGGGAGTTTCAACATGGATGCTGAAGATGTGACACAGTTTCTCTAGGTCTTGTTTTGATGGTAAGGTGTGCGTGTTGGGTGTCCAGAGGTGCGACAAAGGGGTTAACAAAAGAATATTCTGGAAGGTTGTTAATATCACAGCGAAGCTCAGTCAGGAGTGTTTTGCAGAAAATTATCGAGGTATTCGAACATCGCTTTTTTTTTTTTTACCACCACCATCACCTCAAGGAATACAGATGATTACATTTCTGCAAATAGGTGGATACAGTCACTCACGGTGCCATCAGACTTGTTATGAAACAGAATTACACAAGTAATACACCATTATATGGGAGTGTGTACGGACGCAGCCAGGTGGACATTACAGCAGCCTTTAAAAGATAACAGGAAACGCTCGTTGTTGAATTCAGTCAAGGCTGATCATTTTTATGCCACCGACATCTGTATGTATACAATGTGTGTCTGTGTTTGAACTGTTGGCCTACTTGTTGTGGTTTACTTGATGGCGTTGAAGGAAAGAGTGAGCATGAAAAAGAGAGAGGCGGGCACATATGAAGGCGTAGACTGGTGAGATCCAGCTGTAAGTTGCCGTTAGACAACAGATCGTCTCGGTGTCTGTGGCTATGGCACTGTTGTCGTGTGATTTGTTTCCACCCTCCAGAGCCACTGGCTTTTGGCAAAACACTTCCCAAGACGCATTTGTTTCTGCGTAGTTAGGAGAGACAGAGATGGTGACGCAGTCGTCTCTGGGCTGGCCTTCTCTTCGACCAGCGCACAGCTTGTATTTCTCCCCTTCTCTCTATTTGTTTATCTCTTTATCTGTCTCTCTTGGAGAAAGGGAACAACAGAAGTGGCTAAATGTCATGGCTCATGATCAGAGAGAGAAAAGGAGGAGACTGATATAGAGAAAGAGAGCGGGGAGGAAGAGAGAGAAGTTGTTTACCTTGCTCTCTTGGTGACTCTGTTTTGGCTTCTCTCCAGTTCGCATGCACTGGACTTCCTAAAGCTGCTGCATCACAGGCCATCAGGCTAAAGCTGGGTTCTCATTGGATGGGAGGAGCTCCCCTGGTTCCACTCGCTGCACAGCAGTGCTTCATTGGCTAGGTGAAGGCAGGCAGCTGGAGTTCACCATCTGATTGGTCAGGAAGCACTGTTCTCTTACACAGAGGTTTTACAGTCGCAGACACACTTTCAATGGATACATGAGCACCATGTATGTTTATATGGGTCGACCTGCTAATCTGCTGTTAATTGTTAAAAGGTTACACGGAAATTTTCGTAAAAATGTTAACATTTCTTTCCTGTGGGGCCTTAGAAAGCTTTAAAGTGATGAATCAATTATGTTTTTGCTAAGAATATTGTTGCCTGTGTTTCTTTTAATAAGGGATTATCGTACATTTATTGTTTAGTTGATGCTGACGTTTTTATTCATTCCTGCATCTTATGATGCATTTTGCCAGCCTTACGACTTGGTAAGTCATTGTTTTACATGTAACATTTTTTCTGAAGAGCTACCTGAAACATTTCCTTTAAATTACTTTTAAATGTTTGCTAATTATGGAGTCTAAAAGACGTTATTTCAGCTGCACGTGTTACGTAGCAGACGTAATATCCAGATAAAGAACTATTTAAGTGTTACTGCCTGGAAAACTTGACCGAGATCCATTTAAACCAAAGTTAATGTATGTTTATCTCATAGCAGACTTGTTTTCCCATATGTTGGCCTCAAGTCTGTTGTCACGTATTTGCATGTGACATGCTATGCATTAATTGCACAAGCAGTTAGAATTAATTAACCGGAAGTTTATCATTAAAAACTCTGTTGTCAACACACTGTCCTCATCACTGTCCAAGAATTCATACCAGATTATGTATTCCCTCCAGAAATCGCCTACAAATTTACAGTAACATATTAGTTTCTGTCTGGGAAATTATAGGAAAACAATTGGGCCTGTAAGATAAAATAATACTCAGGCCTTCGTGTTCACTCTGAACCGTCTCTGAAAGGGAGCCGCTCAGCTTCTTCTGCATGGTGTGCATGCCTGGCACACTCTTATACCTGTGACGAGAGTTGCAACCTCAGGAAGGTTTTAAATCCCTAGAGAAGGGAGGTCGTCTAGGTCTCCTGGCTAAAAGTCCAACATCCCGAAGATGCTACATTTCTGAGATGATGCAAGAGTGTGTGTGTGTGTGTGTGTCCGGCTGCCCATGGTCTGCAATGCAGCTTCTGCCTCTACAGTCAGCGTCTTTCTCTCCCTTTTCCTCTCACTCCCTCTCCTCTAAATTTGCTGATGGTATTATATACTGTACACTGTTGCTGCCTATTTATTTTCCCTTTGCCAAAATGATTGTAAAGAAGAACTCTCCCTCCTCACCACTATGGGGAGTCATTTCTTATGAATGAATTAGTCTACCAGCCTGTGTGGTCTGCACATCAACACAAGGCAAAATTGTGACACAGTCACAAACACACACACACACCGAACGCTATACAGTTTTTTTTTTTGCAGACAGTTGATTGATGATACATGTATTTTTTAACAGTACGCCCTATTAAACTTTGCAGTATTTTGTTTGTTAATAATTTGCTTATCAAGCGTGTTTCACTGCAGTCTACGCAGTCAGCAATATTTCTCTTTCTTTCAAAATACGGGCCGACTTGAAGATAATCACCCCTGTGGGTTTCCCCAGAGTGCTCTACAGTTGATCCTGTCGTTGACCGCTCTCTGAAGGCCTCCTGTCCCTTTAAATCTTTTATAAGCATTACACAACAGGTCCAGTGGCACACAAGCAACAAACAACTCGAAAAAGAAAACTGTCAGGGTTGGGTTGAGCCAGCCAGGCGAAGGAACCAGACACCTACGGACAGACAGGCCCTCTGATCAGAGTCGTCACTGTGGCTACGGCGCAAACACACACATACACAGGTACACAAACACACATGCACATGCATAGCCTCATACACCCTCGCGCACAAACAGCCCCAACGACAAAAAAAGACAAAAAATTGGCTTAGCCTGAAGCCTGATAAGGACTTGTAAGGGCTGTGGGGGATTACTACGGTGAAAATCAAAGTAAATTTCATCTGATGTTTCGAGGCTGGGGCAAGACTTCCCTGATTTGACTTTAATCAGTTTCTAGACAAGTCGTATTTGTGGGAGTTGCCATTGTAAACATGAAGAAATTAAGGCAGGCTGTGTGTGGGTGTGTGTGTGTTTGTGTGTTCTGGAGGGACGGGAGGGTTGAGGCAAGACAATAAATTGTCAGTGGTCTTTTCACCTGCAGGCAAAGAGTAAAAACAACAGGAAGGAACAAAAAAAAAGGGCATTAGGAAGGGTTGGGTAGTTTTGTTCTCTGTTGAAGCACTTGGCAACATGTCAATGAACTGGCCACTACCTGTCCTTGCCCCACCCTCTCTGTATTGTAGCTGTGTGTCTGCGTCATGGCTCTCATTGCCAGCGATTCACTGCCACTTCCTTGCTTTTTTTTTTTTCCCCCTGTAGTGTCCGCAGAGCATCGAGCTTTCACCCTCACTACTCCACCGAGCAGCAGAGAAGAGAGGGAACTCACCAAGGTCTGTCTGCGTAGAGCTGCAGGTGAGCCTGTTATCCGAAGACATCTAGTGTTTTGTGCGTCTGTTCTTGTATGGGCTTTCACACATCTGCGAAGTTTGGATCGAATATCAGATCAGTCGTGTGGGCGTGTTGGGAGAGAAATAGATTGAGAGAGAAGAAGAGAGTTGTTCTGGTGCTTTCTCAGTGATTTTCTTTTTACATCTCTCTCACACACACACTCTCCCTTCTTCTGCTTCCCTCTTCTTGGCATTTTGGCCGAAAAACAGGCCAGTGAGTCAAACTCCTTTATGAGTACGAGCATGAGCCTAAACAGTCCCAGAGTGCGTAACATTTAAAGTCTACGAGATGCTTTCAGATGCTTCCCTGGAACATCATCTCGGTCCAGTCAAAACCAGGGCAGAGACAGACAAAATCTAAAGCTTACTGTGCCTATTATTAATTCATTGGCATGCATCAGTGTAATGGAGACCAATGAGGCGTTGTTTGAAAAATTAATTGTACCGTTTGCAAATGGTTCGGCCCCCAGATGAAGGCTTAATTCGACAGTGCCTTTAACAGCTGTTATCTCTTCAGTTATCTCTTCCTCTCCCAGATTGTATTTATTAACTGTCCAAACTAAAAAAAAATATCCAGTCTGACGGTCTGTTGTGGTTAAATTCCATGCATGTTTGTTACATTATCATGGTTGTTTGGTTAGTGCATACTTAAGATGTCTTTGTGGATATTTCTGCGTGTCTTTTCACAATTTCAGGTGACAAGTGATGAGCCTGAAGATAATATGCTGAAGTTATTTTGATTTCTGCTCCCATATCACTCTTCCCTCTTGAAAATATTAATTGCCGTTAAGTAAATTTAGTCATAATGTTTGCATGTCACAGACTTCTAAGTCTGGCCTTTTCCCTTGGGCTACTGTTTCACATCTTCAATATCTTTCTTAGGCTCAACATCAACCACAACTGCATGCAGATGTCAAGCTACGTGTGTGTCTGCTGAATCTGGACATGTACCACTTCTGTTTTCTTTAATATTTTTACATTTCACCCTTATCTTTCCTGAGTATACCACATCATTTCTGATGTAAATTCACAGTGTCTCGGTTCTTGTATCAAACTAAGAACAAGGTCTTCTCATAAAAGCTGTTTTAGTTGTTAATCTATTGATAATTTTTTTTAAAAAGCTATTTATTTGGGCCACAAAAAATTTGTTAAAGCCCCAAGATGACGCCCTTAAATGTCTTGTTTTTGAAATAACTCTAAAATATTCATATTACTATCTTATAGAAGTAAAGAAACATGAAAATATTCGCAATTAGGAGCTGAAACCAGATGATTCAGACATTTCTGTTCTTATTTATGTTTTTTTCCCATTATTGTTTTTGTCAGACCCCATGTGTTTTACGCCACAGAAGGATGCCTTTTGCCCGAAGTGCCCCCCTTGGAAGCTGGTTTCAGATGGTGGCTTAGAGTATTGTCATCCATCTAGCACCATTTGAAATCAGTGTTCTTGGGGTGGGAAAGTATTTCACTGGCCAGCAACAGGCAGCTGTGGAGTATCACAAGAGATGAAGATAAAGGTGAAGTTAAAGGGACCAGCTCATCACCAAAGCATCGCTATGTGAAGCACAGTTCTGTGGACTACAAACCGGCGGTTCACAGTGATGTTTACACACATCAAGCTCTTTGTCCTCTTTCCAAGGTTGACCGATTTCTTTTGGTGTTCAGAGTCTGCTTTTGTTTCTAGCACCATTTGAAATCGGTTACAGTGAAGGACAGATCTCGTCTTACCTTGAAGAGGATTTTGCAACTAAGCTGTGCTCTTTAATTTATGGACTTTGGATTAGCTGCAGTGAAATTTTGTCACATTAATCTTGCAGTGGCCACCAGGCCCTTAAGTTCTCCGTCAAACTAGGATCACTCTCTTTAGTTGGAACGAAGGAAGACTTGTTTAGTCTTTATTTGAAGGTCCAGCTTGTAGGATTTAGTGGCATCTGGTGGTGAAGTAGCAGATTGCACCTGGGTGAATTTCTCTCAGCTCACCCTCCCAACCGTATGAGAAACGTACTGTGGCTGCAGAACTGAAGAAAAAACACTGATGGCCCTCTCCTTCAGATGGTAAGGCAAACTCCAGTAAACCGTATGCACAAGTTTCATTTTAGGCATTAAAAGACCTTAAAGGGGATGTTTCTCTGTTGCTCCATTTAAAATATAAAGTGATTGCAGATTATTTTACATTTTTAATTTCATGCAAAGCCGCACCTGTCTATAGACCATCACATAGCTTATCTGTAATGTGTATGTTAATATAAAAATTACATTTCTCACATTTAATTTCCACAGAAACTGTAGGTGTAGAATCAAAATATTTAAATACTAAAAACAAAATCAATTCTTTGACTACCCCAAAAGTCGGATAAAGTGCTTACTCATTTAACTCCTTTCTAACACACTGATATGAATATGCATAATTAGCGGAATAATGTACATAGTTTCTAAAAATACATGAATTTGAAAAACATGTATTCTAGTTTTATTAATTAACTTTTAAAGCTTTATTGCCTTCTAACAAAACTATTTCTACATTTGTGTAAGACAAGATGAAGTCATTAGAAAGTTTGTTGACATATTGCATATAGTTCATAAAAAAATATGCTGTGAACACAATGTTGGGTCTTTGTTGTCTGTTATTTTATTTCATTAAGAGCTTACAAAAGCCGCAGCTTGCGGAGAAGCAGTTTAACATCTACAACAAACAATACAAAAACTGTGACTGAATATTTTTGACACAAGTTTTAAATAAATACAGACAAAAGCCAGTGCAAAAAATTTCAGAGCCCATCATCTATATACACACAATCTTTATGTAACAACAGACACGATTTCTGTGTCCTAATAACACTAAGTATTCCTTCTCTTCCAATATTAACCTGAAACTGACACTCTGGAAGAGGCAGCAACAACACAATTTGGAGGGGACAAGATGTGCCAAAAAAAATTTAATGATTCATTTTGTGAAGCTAAAGGCAGAAAAACAATGTTTTATCATTAAACAAGGCTAATTATTAAGCACAAACACTGAGCTTAGTCGGGCCAAAAAATAAGCCCCTCTTAACTGAGCCCAACACTTCATTAACATGCATCTTACAGGCAAACACTCAAGAAACACAACAAACTAATTTTATTTGTTTTTTGCATTAAGGCATATGGAACATGCCTGGTTTTTAGGCACTATACTGGGGACTGTTTTACAGACCCAGTGTTGTCTTTATAATAGTAGTTTTGGCCTTGGGCCGGATGTATTTAAGGTGAACTGTGCAATTTTGCTTATTTTAAGCAACATGTGTAACTGATCTACAATGACAGAGGTGAGCGGAGCTGTGAGCTTTAATGAAAGCTGAACATCATTGTGGTGTTAAAGCCTCTTTGCTAAACATGAAAAATGACTTCTTCATAATTACTGAAAAAAAATGTGTGATATGTAGAGAAAGGCATCCCAAATCTCACTGAATCTCACTGAATTTATGCAAACAGAAAAAAAAAGTGGTTAAGTGGTATTGTCAGCTAATCAGAGCAGTCATTTGATGGATACATGGATGTTGAAGTTCTGACTGGTGCTCACCAGCATGTTCAGCCCATTTGCCATTCACATGGCATCCTCATGGACAGTGCAAGTACATTCAAAGATAGTCCAGTGACAGTCCTCTTCTCACCCAGTCATTTTTACATCCAATAATGTTGGACGAACGTGACGAGAACGCTTACTACAGGGGAAAACAAAAACAAAGAAAATGAATCTTAATTAGACAATTATTTTAACAGTGTAAAACTCGTACACCCCTGTGAAAAAGGGAAAAAAAAAATAGTGTGAAGGTTTTTAAGGTGGTTGAAGCCTGGAGGAGCATGCGAGACAAAAGAAAAACCTCTTAAAAAATAAGGGGTCAAGTGAACACAGTCTTAAATAAAATAGCAGCCTCTACCCACATTATCACAAATCATTCTCGCATTATTTTTCTGTACATTCGTCATACATGAGTTTAAATGCACTTGGTGTCCATCTTCTTACCGAGAGTGGGACTTCCTCGTCAGGTTTTTTAGCCTCATTGTCAGTAGAACGTCTCCTAGAGCTGTAATCCAATATTTACTTGTCATCATTATGGCTTATACACGACCAGACAGCCAAAGAGTAGAAGGGAAGTCTTGGGAAAACACCCTCTCCACCCAAACGACTACTGACCACCAATCTATAAACATTAACCCACATACACAAACACACACCAGGCCTGTATGCTACTTTTTATCCTACTCTCACAGTTCAAATACCCAAATGTGTATGTGGCTGTTGCTTTCGGATGCAAAATTCTACCTGTTCATTTCTATGTGCAGAAATCAACAGGTCACCAAAGCACCAACAAAGACAGTGCTGTTACACTGCAATAAAAGTTTGAACAGCTGTTTTATACTCTTCTGTGGCCTGGTGTTCCAAAGTTTAAAGCAACTCAATGATGATCTCACAGGAGTGTTCTTCACATTTCTGTTCAATAATAAAAACATGAAAAACACCCCTCTTTTGGAAGAAGAAAGAAGAAGAAGAAGAAACGTGTGACAATACCACCAAATTCTCTGTTGTCAGATTTTAGCCACGTTTTACTGCCTAGTCTATACTTAGGCATAAGAATAATCAGAAATTGTTGGAACACCAAGTTGTGAAACTCTGATGCAAAATTTCACAATTTTATGAGAAGCTATTCGGTTCAGCAGCTCATTTTAGACACTCTCATACAGTGAGTGAGGTATTACACACAAACAACTCTACCCCAACAGAAAACCTGAGGTGGTTGCCCAAGAAACATTTCCAGAAATGTGACACACCAGCAACCGCTATTTCCTATTTTGCAGGGATAAAATTAGGCAACATAAAAATCCCACGAACCAGAAAAGCTATTTCAAGCCAGATCAACAGATCCTACTTTAACTTAACAGCGTTTGAGTTTACTCAAGAATAACTGTACAGAAGTTATGCTCCTTTTATTTACCCAAGATCAGGTTTGCAAATAACATGAAAATTTCTTATCATGTTTGACCACTCATAACTGGAAAAACAATGTCAACAACAGTCTGCTATCGGTCCTCTCATCATCTGGAGACAGTATAGCGCGTGAGCTTAAGCACATGAACTGTGAGAGCTCTATGTTATTCTATTACAAGCATCTTTGCTTCTCCTCTGGTCATGTAAATGTGACACATCTATGAAAACATAAGACAACGAACGCAACCCTCTGTAAGAGCCTGCATTGCTCACTTAAATATGCTTCATCTGCTTCTGCTACAGCACTAATTCAAGGAAGTTGGGCACCTTGATAAAATTTATCTAAAAACTGATATTTGTGTAATTGTAAATATGTTTAGATATCATCCACCTTGAATTTGCATGTCAGCTCTTCAATGAAAACACCACAAGGCACTCAGGGCAGAGCTCTCTTTGTGACCCACAGCTCTGTGTAGGAGAGTGCTTTAAGGGTTTATTACAACCCCCTCTTATGACAACAGTGGCATTGAGGTAGAAACAATAATTGACAAAAAAAAGCCTTACAAAAAGCACACAACTTCGACATGCAATACATAACACTTAAAAGCCAGAGAGGTTAGCCAATACAGACACAGATATAAGAAAAAAGCAGAGCATAATTTTGGAAAAGGTTGGAGCAGCCACATTAAAGATTAGGTTCTGTCAGTGCTGGTAACTGCAAAGTTATTGCAGGAGTTAGTCCGCATAGGTGAATTAAACACTATTTTACCCTTTCGTGAAGAAATCCGGGAATCCATAGCGATATCCAAAGAAACCAAGGGTGCCAAGAAGTGCTACTACGTTAAGAAAAATTGTCATGTTTTAGGCTAATTATTAATAAAGATTACTGAGCACGAGGCCAACAAATGTATTAAACGTAAATTCCAGACAATACCCTGACATGGAGGAGGTTACATTGGTAAGCCAAAAAAACCTTTTTTTTAAATCAAATTATTGCAACAAAATCTTTGCCATTTGTTAAAAAAAAAATTCAGAATTATTTGGGTAAACATTGTACAATTTCAATACAACCCCAAAAAAGCTGCTTAAAATATAAATAAAACAGAATTATGTTTTTTTTTTTTTGTAATGTATAAATCAGTATAACAGAATGCCTGGAGTTGCCTTACCTTTAAATTTTTCTTTTAAAAAGCAGTTCAAAAACAGTAAAGATAATATATTTAACATGTTACACTGTCAGCCTCATGGGGCAACAAAAGGCTGGAAATGTTTTGGAAAGCTTATAAGACACAATTTGGACTATCCCACAGAAAAACAGGTTCAGTGCTACCAGTTGATAGTATTATAGTTGGGTTTGAAAGGGTTGTCCTTGAATTTCTTAGTCATTAACAAGCAAGGGTGGGGTGAGGCTCACCACTTTGTGGAGCAAATGACTCTATTAAGGATATTACCGCATGGGCTCGGCTACACTTTATAAAACTGTTCCTCGATCACAATTTGTTTTCATTCTACTTTAATTCAAATTTTACACAGCATTTCAGTGTTTCTTTTTTTTTTTTAACTGGGCTTGAATTATGGATATGTACAAACCATAACATTGAGTTTTAAGGGACACAGCAACACATGCTTTAATGTCTACATGCGTCATGTTCTTATCCATTGACCCAAATAAAAAACATGATGTTCTCAGAGGAGCTCTAAGATCTATGTAATGCAACCATGCTGCTCTTCTGAGGTCATCAGGATCATATTTTGGTCAAAAATATCTTTGCCATTCTTAATCTACTGTTAAAAGGACAAAAGTGAAACTTACCACCTCCAACAGTTGACAAGGCTATGATGAGGCCGTTTCCACCACCTGAAAGAAAGAAAGAAAGAACGAAAGAATTGTTTCTAACAGTAGTTTTGATTAAACTACGTTACTCATCCGCAGCTGATGTTTAAAATAATAGTTTTATGTAAAAGATTACTTAATAACTCACCACTTGGATCTTCAGTTTTGGTAACTGCAGAAGAAATATACAATTAAAACATTTACAGTCATGTCCATCTACTGTATCTTCCACAGACAAGTAAACATGAGAAAATCCTATTTCCTGTCATCTACGTTAAACCACATCTGAAAGGAATACTCAATCATGGAGGAGTTATTCTGTTGATGAACGCTGTACTAAAAACTGAAATCCACACATCAAACTGTGAATTATACTTCAAACCTTCTTCCTCAAATCCAAGACAATATTTTATATAACCTTCGACAAATTTATGTAAGACATGATTTGTGGCAGAAGACTTTTCAGTTGAAAAAAAAATTTCATGATAAATCTGTAAAATGTTTTAATTTAATACAATTACGGTTTTAGTACATAAATAAAGTGACAGTGCCCCCACTCTCTTTCTCAACAAAAACTGATATAACACAGCAGAAGGTCTCATCTGACACAATCTCCAAACATGGAGGCAGTATTCTTGCATTTATTTGTACGATTACAGCGCCCATTATATCTTGTCAAGCATTTTAAGCTTCTTTTGTGAGTTCATGCTATTTAATGTTCAAGACCTGCAGTTGACAGGTAATTCAAATGTTCAGAACTCTTCAACACTGGAAGGAAAGCAAACACTAACTTGCATATAGAAATCTTATATGGAGTTGACCGTGAGCAGGCCTTTACTTGCCATCTTACAGTTTTTATAACCGCCTTGGCACTGATTTCAGAGCCTTGATGTCATTTAAAAAACTTTAGACACAAAACTCACAAAAGATGATCAGAACACTTTTTTAAAAAAAATTCTGAACACTTTCTTTCAACTGCTTGGCTAAAAGACACATAAGCCAAAGATTGTTCGATCATTGAACTTCAACCTACCATGAAAGTATGGCCATTTCAAAATGTTTTGCACACATTGGATTTTAAAAACTGTCTATCAATTTTAATTATTATGGTCTAACTATCAATTAATACAACTGTTCAAAATGATAAGTACCTGTTGTATGGTACCTATGATGTGATTTACAGTTTTTCATTTCAAAAATAAATTTTCATATTTGTTTAAATGATTCCACTGCACTTTACTTCTGGTCCTTTTACAGCAACATTACATGAAGCACCATGATGTACGACAGTGGATATCTCATGTGTGGGTGATCTAAAGAAATGTCCCAGTGGCATTACATGATAAAAATTAGTTGTTTGAACCAATGTTCTTAAGTGTATGGTGTCTTTAAAGATATGAACGCACAATTCTGTGTTTTGACAGCATGGACAGCATGGTTACGAGTGATAACTGTTTTGAGTTTTGTGTCTAGAGTTTAGAAAAAAAGACATCAAGGTCTGAAACTAGGGCCAAAGCAATTGTAAATAAAAGGTGAACTTGTACTGAAAAGTAAATAAATGAATGACAATAAATATTTCTTGCAATGCTGTCTTTTCTAAAAGGGAAGACAGGTTTGAAGTCCATAACTATGAATACCATTTTATATGTTAAAGCAATATATTTGATATTTGTCACACATTTGTGAAACAGAATGTGTGGTTAAAGACTTAAAATTTCAGAATGAATCAATAAAATCAGTTGCTTCTTAAATCTGGTCATCTCATTAGTATCCCATATTGTGTCTATAAGAAGGGTTGAGAAACTGTAATCCAGGTGGTATTTTCTAATATTAGGGCCTTTACGTTGAATTTTCTATGGGCAAGGAGTGAATAAAAAATTATAATTGTTCAAAATAATCTTTTTCAGAGCATCAGTCTAAGAAGATGTTGGAAAGGTTGGAAAATAAAAAGAAAATAATAATAAAAAATACTTACAGATGCATTTTGGTGGATCAGGTGAAAATTTTCCGTCCGATGAGCAGGTCACAGATCTTGATCCTTTGAGTTCATAATTTTGGTCACAGCTGTATTCTACTTTGTCCTTATACTTATAGGAGTCTTTGACTGGAGTGAATTTCCCATTTGACACATTCTTTGGCTGCGCACAAGTCGCAACTGCAAAATAAAAAAAATGTCATTTTTAGGTTAAACTGGTTGTAATATATTGCTGCAATGAGAAATATTTTTTCATGTGTGGTTAAAGTGTCTCAGGATAAACGGATTTATCTCAAGACATTTTTTGTTTTGACTGTGGTAAGTTTGTAGTATACACAGAGGGGTTTGAGTGACAGGATTCATTCAAATTTTGGCACAACCTCCTGACCTTTAAAAATGTTTTTACCCATCTTGCAAAGGAAATTAGACCAAAAAAAACAACACTAATTTAATCTGAAAAGGGAAACCACAGACCGCTGAGAACATTAAGTTGATGATTAAGTGATGATATCTGGATTAGTATGAAATCGTGTTTTGATCAAGCATATCCGGTTGACTTCACAAATGAAGTAGTCAACCGAGACTTACTTTCACATTCTGGAAGTTTAGGTGACCACTGACTGTTTGTGTCACATGTCACAGTACTCTCCCCTCTC
>JAPZDZ010000002.1:22159673-22170998 GCA_029783805.1 Acanthurus tennentii
ATCTATCTATCTATCTATCTATCTATCTATCTATCTATCTATCTATCTGTCTGTCTGTCTGTCTGTCTGTCTGTCTACGCGTGTTTCCCGGAATTTCAAAGAATTTCCCTGAGATAAGCTTTTTAAACTGGTCAAATCAGGAACTGAGAAGTACTGTCAGTGTTCGTTTAAACCTGCCTACAGTGTCAGATGGGTGTGGTTTCGCAGTTCGAGAAGTGCAGCAAAGTAAAATCCAGAAAATCAACATAACCATGACACAGTGTTTAAAAATCTTTTTCCTTTTTTTTTTTGGCAAATACATTCATAGCTGAAACCTTTTACAGCTCCTTTGTAGCCGCTAATTATTTAACTAATTATGCTGAAATGTCAACAAACTGACTGGTTTTTCTTTTTTCTTTTTTTTTGTGATTGTAGTGCCGGCTGTGGTAGAACAGGAGTCCTGTGTGTCATTGATTATACCTGGAACCTCTTGAGGAAACAGGTGAGTTATATTTAGAAATGTGCGGTACTTTCTTCACATTATCTATCGTAATGTAACAATGAGGATTCAAGCTGTGTGTGCTTGTTTTTTTTAGATGATCCCTCCAGATTTCAACATCTACGACTTAGTTCAAAACATGAGAACCCAGAGGCCCTCGATTGTTCAAACCAAGGTAGTTTTCTTTTCCTTTTTTTTTTTTTTTTAAACAATGCATCACTTGTAACAAATCTGCTAACAAGCAGAACCACATTTCAGACGATTCTTTATGTCAGGTGCTTCCCTCCATCAAAGATCTTTTGATAAGATGTGTTCTGTACATCACCTAACAGAGCAGGGCTTTTTTTTTGGTTTCACCTCAGGAACAATATGAGCTGGTTTACAGAACCATCAGGTTACTGTTTGAGAGATTTCTGGAGACCATGGATACGCAGTTTCACAGAAATGAGGTGAGCAACCAGGTGCATGAAAAACCCCTATAAATAACTACCAACAAACAATGGAAATGCTCAAAAAAAAAACATGTTCCACCACCACCAACACCAACCGACAAACACGACTATCACAACCAGCAAAGCCGAGACGACAGCTGTGGCACGCTCACTTGTGGTTTCAGTTACATTTATATAGAATGCAGTAACACGATCTGAGCGGAAAATAATCAAATTTCAGTCCGGGTAATTCAAAAATGAACAACTATGGTTGTGTCAGTACGGCTGTACTGCTGTCACTTAACAAGATGTTGGTGATTTGCTTAACCGTAACACAAGGTGAAGCAGCCTTAAATAGCACATTTCAAACAGAAGCAGTTCAAAGCTCTTTACAGAAGCAGAGATACGCACTGCATTTCCTTGTGTCTGTGTACCAAGATAGTTTATTTGTCCATGTACAACATACGGTTGCACTGTGAACATAGATAAGAGTATGATTTTAAAAAAAAGGCTGTGGGTTTCCACCTTTTTTTAGCTCATGACCCAAAGAGAACCACTTAGTGGACCTAGATTTACAAAAATAGATCCTAAATTGCCCCAACATCTGCACTGGTAAACCACTAATGTGGCATACAGCAACTCATGACCTGAAAATGAGGACATTTATAAAATCTTTTCAGAATAAGGAAGGTATTTTTTTCAATAATTTAAAAGGTGGGGATGTAAAAAGTAGCAACAAGTTTGAAAGGATAAATATCGTATTGTATAATTCTGCACACATCATAATAATAAATGGCAAAATAAATAGTTCCCAAGCATTAATGCATTTATATGCAGTTTTTTCTCATGTATCTAAGCTGTTTTAACTCACCCTCTGCTGTGAAACTGACCAGGTGACAGTGGTCCCATACACCATCACACCTGACACTGAAAGTGAGCTCTCTGACCTGAGTGAGGAGTTGGATTTGATGCCACAGTTCCAGCACCTGCTCGATGAGGAGAGGGATGCTTCATTACAGAACCACGTTCCACTGCCGTCCGCTGCAGAAAATCCCATCGCTTCAAGGGCCAACGACATGCAGTGGGACCACCAGCAATGGCACCTGCCCCAGACCCGTCCCGAGACTCTGGACCTTCAGAAGGAACCCAGAACCTCACCCAAACTGGTGCATGTAAGCCAGAGGGAATCTGCAGAGGAGGAGATGATACAGGACAATGAACCACCACTGAACACTCCGCCTTCACCTTCACCGGCTGTGGCAGCAGCCATTTGTCTGATGGTGGAAGACCCCTACTTTGAATCTCCAGTGAGCTCCCCTTCCTCAGAGGAGGCACCAATGAACCTTACTACAGACCCCAAACAACAGACGGCGAGCCCTGCCCTCAGCACGCTGCCTTTACTGTGTCTCAATGACCAGAGTCCCACCTCAGGTAAGCGCTCATATTTCTGCATGTAACATACACACTTTTGGAGATATTAGAACTGACTGGTGTGCATTTTGTAGGTATTGTTGAAGTTCAAACAGAGGAGGAAGTACCTCCTCCACTTCCTCAACGAACCCCTGAGTCTTATGTGCTGGCTGCTGATGAAGGTTGGTGCTAATACACACCCATCAACATGGAACTAACTCTTCTCAAAAAATAATGGTTACAGGGTGTGTTGAGGACAATAATTCCATGCAAAACTTGTAGAAACGTGGGCTGGTTTTCTAAATAGCATGAAAGTTCTAAAGAAATTGAATTTATCACTTTGAATTTGATTCCTTTTTCATAGTTTTATTATTATCCATCCGTACTATTAACAATAAAGCATGCATGTGTAACTTCCCTGTTACATCGCTTGCTATTTGCTGATACATCCTGAACTTTAGACGATACAGACCTTATATAACATGCTATTATTTTGTCGTTCAGAGCCCACAGATTCCTTTGAAAGGTTATCTGTCATCATTCCACCTAACGCTGCTGCCGAGGCTGTCAGGGAGTTGGGAGGTAAGAAAAAAAATGAGTGAAAAATATCTGAAAATTTAATAAAACTCTGAATTATGCTTTTGTTCACATGCAACACGTCTGAAGCTGATTAATATTTTACTTTTTTTAATGAACTCTAATGAATTCAATTAGTTTGTAAAAGTAAAAGCCAGTGTTTGATATGAATTGCCAACACCAAGAACAATATCCATTAAAAAATTATGATGCTTTTATTTTTTCCCCCAGGCAGCCCCCCCTCACCTGTCCCCCCACTCCCGGAAAGAACTCCAGAGTCGTTTGAGCTGGCGACTGATCAAGGTGACTTCATATATCATATAATTTCTATGAAAAAAATTTTAAAAATGTGAATGGCATTTAAAGACGCAGTGATGAAACTGACTGTTGTTGTTTTTTTGCCTCTCAGCTCCTGTGGAGCAGAAGTCGGACGTCACGCCGGCGGTGAACCTGAACATAGTCGGAACATCTTCAGAATGGTCCGGTAACTCGAAGCCAGCTGCTGCTGCTGCATCCGAGAGCGAGATGAAACCCTGGACGAGGAGCACGGTGAGGAGAAAATCTCTTTAGTGATGTTTGGCTTCCTGCAAGTCTGAAAGATAAATGGAATGATGCGTAATTGGGATGATACAGACGGTAAAATCAGATTATTATCATGACGGATAATGAATCGTGTTTCTCTTTCCTGTAGAGTCTGAAAGCAGAAATGACCTTCATAGGTAAGATATTCATAATAACTCAATGTTCTGCATCAATGTGTTTCCACTTGGTTATAATGAAACTGGCCTTCAACAGAATAAACTATCAAATTTAAAATTTACTGTACAATGGATGTCATTGCCGGGTTATGTGCCTTTTTTAGAGAGACTTAGAGAGCTTTAATAGGAATAAATACACGTGTGCAGTCATTTAAACAGAACATAATAATGTATTTTCTTGTGATTTATTCAGCACCTGCAGCAAATCTTGGTCATGGATCAAACAAGGCTTCAAACCTCCGGCCTTCCTGTGCACCTCCGGACCCACCGGCTCCTTCACCGGCTCTTCAGAGTAAGATAGGAAAATGATAGATGGAATTTAATCAAATCCTTGTATTTGCTTTGGGATTATCTTTGGCTATCCTAACATTTCTCTCTGTGTCATTTCAAGAAAAACTGTACAAAAGTGTAAAATCAAGTTGTTTGTTGCTTGTCTCCGTGCAGCTGACCGTAGCCTGACTCCTCCCCTTCCTGACAGAACCCCCGAGTCCTTCGTCCTCGCCACAGAACAGAGTGAGTGTATCAACCCCCCCTCCCTCGACCACAAAGACTCACAGTTTAGCTTCAGGCAGCAGTATTGGTTTCTAAGCGAAGTGATCTTTTCCAACAGTTCACGAGGAAACCCCCCTGCAGCCCCAGCCCCAACAAACAAGGCAGCCTTCACCGAGGGTGGGCTTGTCGTCCGAGTGGGACGGCACCTCCGCACCCAAGAAATTCCTTGATGCTGTCATGTGCAGGAGCAAGGTAAAAGAAGATCAGGTCGAGCCAGAACGCGAAAGACTGACACTCACTGACTCATAATACCACCCCCCCCCCAGTCTTCGCTTTTTCATTCAGTGATTAACACAAGTTTCCATTTGATGGGACATTAACATTATTTTTGCTTTCCATTATTCACCGCAGAGTGTTCGAGCCAAAAGTTCAAGACAAGGTAAGCTTTTGTTTCATGAATGAAGGATAAAAAAACTACTTCCTACTGAAAATTTTTAAATCTTTAAAGGTACAATTTTTCACAAATTATGTTAACATCTAATTGCTTCCAAGAATTCTGTATGGAAACAGTTTAAGCACCAGAGCTAATTTGGTAAAAAAACACCCAGTTTGTGCTTCACAGCGACAAAGAAACCTGAGTTCTCTCACTACAAACTCTGTCCATCTTTTGACACCAGTGATGCCTGGAAAGAACTTCAAGTTACTTCAGCTTGAGTAGCCAATTGGCTTTTGGACACTCAGAAATAAAACGTGTTCTTTTTGCTTTTGCTTTGCTCTGATGAGCAGGAGAACGTAGCTGTTTTGGTCACATGGCTAGCACAGGATGTGGGTGCTCCAGCCCCCCCCCCCCCGAAATCAAAAACATGTATAAAAGGTCAAATCTTCTGTCCTTACCCTCGATCAAGGCAAAAAGACTTAGTAAAGACTTAGATAAAGACTTAGTTCCTTCTTATTAAGTTTTATTGCATCAATCAACAATCAACATTAACTATCAACACAAATTGGTCATTTATATATGAACTCTGGCAAATTTTTCTTTAAAAGAGGTCATGATTATAAGCTGTCATTTTTAAACAGAGCTTATTTATTTCCCAAAGCAGCTTGGCGCTGTAAGTTTTATCAAAAGTTAAGCAATGGTGCGTTTGTTAGGGACTACTTTCAGTCACAGGTTTGGTGTGTTAGGAAGGACCGTGGGTGTGATTTTCCTTAATGTAAACTGCAGGATGTAGATGTGGCTCATTTATGTAATTTTAATGGCTGTTATACAACAGAGACATTAGTTTGTTCAGGCTTTTGTCCCACACGGATAACACTTGTAGGATCACTTCATTGCAGTGTTTGGTCTTTTTCCTTGGATTTGTTGACAATCCTTTAATTTATCAGTTTAAATCTGTGACCAGATAATCTTTTGTCAACTTTAATCCACCCTGTCTGTCACGTTTTGCAAGCTTGCATTGTGGTTGCTGAGCACATACAACAGCACACAGGCTCAAATGAGAACTTAGAGCTATCCATCTTCACCACCGGAGGGCATAATTTCACTAAAATAGTGCATTAAATACTTAATTGGTAAAAAAAAAAAAGCTGGATTTGTTCTGGTTTCTTTCATTATTAATTGAAAGGCTTATTCAGTTTACGTTTGTGTTTCTGCTGCAGAGCCTCTGACTGTTTCTCGAACGCTCACTTCGCCTCCTGTGATCGTGGCTGAAGGAGGAAGTGGTGAGTAGCTTCAGTCGACATTAGAGGGGCTGCGCACCGCACAGTAGCCTGTCTCAGTTTATTATTAGACTCATGTGTAAAAGTGGTACTAGCAACTTTATCGCACATCTAAAGCCGTGGTATTTCTTTATAATAATGATAATTATTATCTAGAAGACAAGTTGTCATTATTTCTCAGAGGCTTGACAGAAAAACATGATGAGTTACAAAAGGGCCTGTTTTCAATGCAGCAATTCATTTCATCTCCTTTCTGTTTCCGTGTTCATCAGCAGGAGTGGGACAGCATGGTGTGAACCACCACTCCTCTGTGAGCGCTGAGGCATCAGGAAACAAATCAGACAAAAGCAATGAGAAGGGGATGTCGAGGACAAGGGTAAGAGAAAGAGAAGAGAAGATATTGAGCACGGCAAGTTTGTGATTTAAAAGGAAAACTGTAAAAGTTAAACCAAAATAAAATCTGTTTTTGTCTCCTTTCTTCCAGAGTTTGAAGTTTTTTAGAAACAAACAAAAAAGTAAGTGCTGCTAATTTTTAATTTTATGTCTGTTAATGTACAGATGTCGATAAGAAAAGTAGAACTAACACGTCTGTGAACTGTTTTCAGCTAAAGTCACCCCTCCAGCACCGTCAACTCAACCAGGATCATCATCTCCACCATTCAGCGCTTCATCTTCAGGGTTCAAATTTGGTAAGCCTGCATCTCCTTCAATAGAAACTAGCATACACTATTACATTAAATTTAATGACGCTACCATCATCTCATGCAGGTTTTGGGAACCGTTTTGGGAAACCAAAAGGCCCCAGGAGTTACCCAGAGACCTGGTTCTGAAGCAGCCGCCGCTCCCTAAACATCTAAACATCAGATATTAACCTGATCTGCTGATGATGATAATCTGGATGCATTGAATTGCATAAAGATTTTTGCACCATTGGAAGTTTAGCACAAGTTTACTGAGAAGATCAAATGCAGTGGACTTGAAAGCGCTGAGGGCTGTTTCTCTCTCTCTCTCATTCAGCACAGTTACACCTTCAGCAGAGAACAGGAAGTGCCTTGTTACAAACTCTGACGCGTTTAATTATTTTTAACCAATGATCAGTGTCAAACTACGACTTGGACCAAAAGACTTGAATGTTTGAACAAAAACTCAGCCTGTAGAGGAGTTTGCTTGAGGGAAGTGACGAGACTGCGAGGAGAAGTTAAAAACTTCTTGTTTTAATGCTCAAAGCAACGTTGTCACACTTAGCGTACGATGAATTTATATTTAGTAATGTATATGTGTGCGTGTGTGTGTTTGTGCTTTTGTTTTTAAGAAAACGGGTATTACATTGCATTTATTTTATCAGCACATCACCATTTCTGTTCTAAAACAACAGACTGCTGTGTATTTTGAATTTTGATATCTATCTGTAGTTTCTAAATAATTTTTTTTAGAAGAGTCATCGACCTCTTAGAAAGTATATTTAAGGTACAGAGAATGTGATGCATGTTCAAAATGCATCTGATGCAACTATACAGTTAAACTGTGTTACATACACTGGTTACACACAATTTATTTATTAAAAAATATAGAAAGTCTATGCATCTGCAGTGTGTTTCTTTTTTTTTTTTCTACTTAGCACCTAGCACATTGGTAGCTGACCTCTAACTTATCAACAGGAAACTGACAAAAAAAGTATTAAAACACCTCAGTAGAAATGTTAACAACAGCACTCGGTACGAAAACAGCGCATCACAACAAGTACGACCAAAGGATGTTTGACAGTTATACAACCGTCAATTTATTTTTACATTTAGCTATTAAGTGAAGATCTCATGACAGGCAAATTTCGGACAAACAAAAAACAACCATCCTGCTTCCTGAATAGGATCTAGTGTGTTTGAAAAGCATCTTTTCCAACAACACCCTGATGTAGTAATTGTTTGCTTCTAGGTGACATGAAAATGTAGAGATTAAAAAAGCGTTGTGAGCAAAATGATTTTTATAAATAAATTAAAATAAAATTGACAAAAAAACCCACAATGGCCAGCCGATTCCCATTTTACCATCCTATTCAGC
The DNA here is from genome assembly GCA_029783805.1 of Acanthurus tennentii. NCBI lineage: Eukaryota > Metazoa > Chordata > Actinopteri > Acanthuriformes > Acanthuridae > Acanthurus > Acanthurus tennentii. The sequence continues at coordinate 22,167,593 of JAPZDZ010000002.1, forward strand.
CACAAATAAACCTCAGAGTTTTAAATGAGGCTTGTCGAGTACAGTACAAGGCACTAAGACGTAGTCAAAGGTGGAGCAAAGGCAGCATCACATCATTACTTCCTTTACGGAGGACTGTTTGGAGGCGACTACAGAGTGAAGGCCTCTGTGAGGTTTACAGAAAGGCCATGATTAAGATGTTTTAGGACAGATCGTTTCGAAAGAAATGTGAAATTCACTTCAAATGAATTTTGCAAAAGGCCTCGTTATTTGCAACACAGTCTCACGGCATTTCGTTAATTTGTGATGAAATGTAATCTTATGTTTTTCATGGCACTCAGCACAACTGTATGTCTGTGATGTCTGTGCATGCACTACCTTTTCTAAAAAAGGTAGTGCATGAATCCAGGGTTCGATTTCCTGTCTGTGGTCACATTCATCCAACCAAAGCACTCTGGTCAAGGTGCAGGAAAGACTGTCTTGCGGTCACATAAACACATGCTTGTGAAACTGAAATTTCATCAGAAGGGTTCACAAACGCAGACGTGAATTTTCCATTTGGTTTTTCGTGCTGACAGTCACGAAAAATAAGAAGCACCTCATGCTCTTGTCCACAAAATCACAACCTGCCGTGACACTGCGCTGCTGTTTCGTACTTTATTTTTTTAACTCTGAGAATCAACAGGCTTTCGCATTTTTAATCCTCACATTCACCCCCAGTGACCCCCCCACAAAGATGCCTCATCAACCCAGTGACAGCTTCAGTCAAATGAAAAAAGATTTGAATGCATGGACAGCCATCAAATACTGCCAGCGAGAACAACAGCAGAATATTTACATACCAAACCTCCGTAGACACACTCCACACCTGAAGAAAAGATTCAGACTGGTAAATGCAAAACTCTTAACAAGCATCATCATTCAGAGGCGCTCCTTTAATTAGATAACAATTTTTTAAATATTCATCACTGGTTATGAACCTGCGTTCATACCTTAAGCTCAGTCTTTAGAAAATAAATAAAATATCAAAAATGGTATCAACTGTACGAAAAAGAGCGCTGTATAAAATGGCATTTAAATAAAAAAAAAAACAGGCGCCAACTTCGAACTTCGACTTCAAAGCAGACAGAAAAAGTGTCAAAGGCATTATATTTTACTTTTATTACTTTAAAATGTCTAAAAATGACAAGACTTATCTATTTTATAGATTTTGTTAAGTGTTATGATTACATTATCCCAAATTTTAACAAGAATGCTCAAACTTAGAGAAATCTGTAATAGTACAGAAGATAACGGTGCGTTTCATTTGGCCGCCTTTTAATGACGCAAAATCCCTTTAACCCTCAAAGGTGCTTTAACTTCTGGGGAAACACAAAATCAGATCATTTGTTTTGGAGTGAGAAAGCTGGCAAATCAGCTGACAAGATCCTGTGTTTTTAAGTGTTGTTTTTTTTGTTTACTTGCAATCAAGCAAGATTATTCATTTTCATCAGAAAAAGTGGTTGTTTAACAATGAAAACTGATAATTCCCATAACCCCACACAATCTCAGGACATCATCAAGCTCAGTCTTTTGTTATTGTTTTGATTTAGAGACCCCTGGTGGCAGAAATGACACAACAAGTGCTTGTAGTTGAATTTGATAACTATATTCCTCTAAATCTTAAAAAACAGGAAATTATCTTCTTCAGTTGTATTTTTCAAAACAACTCAACAAACTCCTTTTTTTATTTATCCCATATTTACTGGCTGGGATCAGTCCAGGAGAAACGTGTCCAAAACGTGCCAAGTTTTTGATTCAAATGAAGAAGATCCAGTCGTCTACAACTTTGAATATCCTTCATAAATGTCACTGAGTTGACTGTATTCTTCTACATGCCTCCAACACTGAAACGAATAATGGTATAATGTGAGAATCATGCGTCCAGAATTATCATATATGAAGTATGTGAAGGATCCGATTCCACAAGCGCTTGAGAAGCTGTCTGACTTCCATCCTCCACGAAATTAATCAGCCAAAAATAGAAACAGCTTAGCTTAGAACGCAAATTCAAAACTTCCTAGATAATCATAAGTCTCACAATAAGAGTTTCCTTATGTGATAACACGCCTTTTGATTCAGACAGTAGAGAGTTCCAGTTTAAGTGCTATCAAATAAAAAAATAACAAAATATGTCACATTTTTCCCATTAGACTCTGTACTTTGGCTGGAAAAAAAAAAAAAAACACAACAAGAAAACAAACATCTGGGAACATTTCTACCAACACTGAAAGATTAGAAAAGTGTGAAGAATAATTTCCGTTGAAAGGCTTCCTGATTGACACAGACGTCAGTTTTTAGTCAAATCCTTCACATGAACTCCCTCCCACATGGTCATTTAGAGAACTCTGCAGTGTGGCCAAGACCTTTCGGGAGGGTGGGCTCTTTTGAAGGTGTACATCCGGAGTGGACCGGTTCCGAGGAAAGGTGGGGATCCTGGTATGTTGGGGGCAGGTGGGCAGATTTGGTGGGCTGTGGAGGGGCCGGCTGAGGCTCTTTCGAAGGGGTTGCTGGCCTCTGGAACTCTGGTTCCTCAGTCTTGGCCACCCCGCCGTGGGCGCTGTCTCCCTGTGGTCGTCCACACGGGGTTACGGTGGCGTCGGGCCTGGCGGGGGAAGAAAACGAGACCCGGCCTGAGGTGGGGCTGAAATCGTTCGGCCGATGCTCCTCCTCCTTGTCGTTCTCCTCCGGATGGTACTGTTTGAGGCGGATGTGCCAGGCCAGGCTGCAGACCGCCGACACCGTCTTGAACTGGTGGATGACGTTCCGCGGGATGAAGTAAATGTCGTTGTCGCAGAGCTGGACGCGGACGTACCGGATGCCTTCCCGTCTCAGCTGATTGAGCTTTGCATCGTCCACCCACTGGACACACTGCAGGGAGAACAGTGGTTTCATACTCTCTGAACAGTACACACTCAACAGAGTTCATCAATCAAAGAAAATATCTTTTAAATAACACACATCCTGTCAGATTATGAATGAGAAATCCAGTTCTTAACATAAAAAATATGATAAATAGTAACTAGAGCCTCAAGTTTGGCATTATATTTGTCTCCATCTTGGTTTTTTGGTGCCAGAAGTGACCACGTTTGAAGCTAAGTACGATACACACTGCTACCAATGATTAAGTCCACTCCCTTGCTTATGCATAAGATAGATCTTTAATGTAGTTTAAACAAGTGAGTTAACATTTGTATTTCTGCTGCAAAGTTTGGGGTTTTAATAAAAGGGTCATATTATGAGGACTGCATCCCTGTTGAAGCCATTGTTCAGGTTGCTGCTTGGTTCTCACCTGAGACACTGGAGGCTCGTACAGATCCAGCTGCAGACACTGGACCACTTCATTGAAGTCCCCAGCTTGAAAACACACTACATCTTTGGTTATCCG
>JAPZDZ010000002.1:22213478-22226837 GCA_029783805.1 Acanthurus tennentii
CACTCTGTGCACTCTGTTTCTGTCCTACATCATTTCACACCTAACCTGTTTTGGGAGCCTGTTGTTGCTCTGAGGGCTGTCATCTGAGCTCTGATGCTGCTCCAACCACCAAAAAAGCTTTAAAGTGAACTGCACTGTGGTTTGTTTGGGGTGTGACTGCAAAACCGGCCAGCTACAAAAGCTTATTTTTATGGTTAACACATGCAAAGCAAAACTCAGGGCAGATACACGTCTCACCGACATGCAGCCGCTAATTCAAACCAACAGCTGTGTTTCAGCTCGTAATTCTTCCATCTGCAAAATTAAACTGTCTACACGTAGCCGCCCACTATAGCATCGTATAAGATGTATTAAGTGTTGTGCTGGGACGTACCATCATAGGTGCCGCTTTCCAGCAGCAGTCCACTTTCTTCCAGGTCGCGGAATTCCCCCACGCTGATGAAATTGTAGTCCACTCCAGGAACTTCCCCCTCTCTGGGCTGCCGAGTGGTGCCTGCCAATAACAACAACAACAACAACACAGTTTAAGACGGAGGGAACATACAAATTAGCTGGACATGCCATTCTTGCACCGTGGGGGGGGGGTGGGGTGGCTGAGCTGAGAGCGACACTGTGGCCCACATCCCCACGGGGACGTGATGCAAGTCCAAATACAGCACCACTCAGGGGTGCATCTGTGTCTACATCATGAATAGTCAACAGAGTTGGGACCACAAAGCTATGAATTCATTACTAAAATATGAAATAGGGAAAAAAAAACAGCAGCTAAGCTGTCAGAATGCAGAGGAAGGATAACTGATGATAAAGATAATGAACAGGATCTTAATTGCACACTTTTACTTTGACTGCGGCGAACAGCAGCTCCTTTATTCATTGAGGATGCAATTAAATACCATATAAATGCAATAAATAGGAAAGGAGAACTAGAGGAGAATGTTTCATTTAGAATCAAATACATGAATGGATGAAATTTAACTTCTCTGCAGACCTTTTCCGTGTTGGTTAAATTATTTCATCACTTTAATATCTGCTGTAAACTCTGATAGCAGTTTCCCTTCAAAATGCTACACATTGCCTTGGTTTCCATAGCGATGTGATGAAATATGATGACTTAACATAAAGGTAAAGTGGTGATTTGTCATTTTAATGTAATTTATGTCGCCTTTTAACTAACATTACTTTTCTCACACATCCCTTCATGTAATAAACCAAAGGATGAACTTTTAAACTCGTAGTTAATTTATACATTTAAGCCCCTTAATCTTCGCTGTCAAAGTCCTATTAAGTAATATTAACATTACAGCCTTACAGAGGTGGAGAAAAATGTTCAGATCCTGTAATTAAGTCAAGACTTGTTTACACATTAACTCAAGTCAAAAGCAAAAAAAAAAAAAAACTCTGCAAGGTCGTAGAGGAAAAAATCTGCGACATGTTTTCCAGAGTTTTGTGTCCTTCGTGCCACTTACGATGGTTCGAGGTCAGCTGCTTTTTTGTCTGAAACAAACTTGAAGAAACAGCTGCAACATTAGTTCCAACTCCTTCAGTTTCTCCCTTTCTCCTCTTTCCCTTTTTTCAAGTATTTACTTGTGTTTCCAACTAAAACACAATTCGACTCCAAAAGTGAACGCACTCGACACTCCAGTTCCATGCAAAGTCCCAGTCATTAAATCATAATCTACCAAGAGTGCTGCATCTGGTTAAGAAATTGTCATGTTTTGCCTTGTTGATGCTCTCATCTGTGAGACATTAAACATTGTTATGAAAATGATTTTACGCTCCCTGACATGCCGACTCTGCTTACCGTCATTTTAGATGTAATCGGGGGGCTTTTACAGTACCTCAGCTGAACTTCTCGGCTTTCTAACTGCACTGCAGGCACGAGGGGGGGATTTTAACTCAGAGTTTAATGGGAACCTATCACCATTCTTTATTTTCAGTCTGTGTCAACATCCATCCTGACTGCGGTGTGAGCCATCACATCTGAAACAGCTTAGTCTGTTGCAAAAAGACAATCTTTTATTATGTCACCCCGGAACAGTCGGAGGAGATCAGTAAATCCACAAAGGGAAAAGGAAATGTGAGCTTGTTTTTGGAAGAGGGGATAATAAAATGTGGTGGGCTTTTTTTTTTTTAGCTTTTTATTGTTTATTCAGCTTAAGATTTTGGACTAAATTGGATCAGTTTCAGCACCTCTACAGTTTCAAATTGCATAACATTCTTGCGTGCCGTTTTTAATTACGCTTTTATCATCTGACGTCTCGAATGTCGCAGTGTCTTATCTTCAAGAGAAGATAGAGGTTTTTTTTAAAAGAGGTCTATGGTTTTAAAAAAAAAGAAAGGAAATGAGGAAACAAAGGCAGTGGATGCTATCTGCACTGATGTGTTCCAGACGAGTGGATTCACAAAGCGAAGCATCTCGTCAGTCTGCACACCTGGAAAGCTGTGAGGGACGAGTATTGTTACACCCAGCAATGTGAAGTCAAGACTGCAAAGAAACTAGAAATACAACTGTTATCTGAGAAGGAGCGGTGTAGAAAGAGGCTTTGAAGAAAAAGACATGAGGAAATTCGCTGTCATCTCTCACTGGAAATGAGGCCCAGTTTTAACTTCTGTCGTGAGTTTGGTTCTGTGGTTCTTCACAAGCTTCTCTGAAGAGATAAAACAACCACATGAAAACAGTACCGGGCAAAAGTGCCACATTAAAATCGTGTAAAAGAAATAAAAAACTTAACAGCGAGTCTATGGAGTTGTCATAAAAACAAAATGTAGCTCTACATTTTTTTTTGTTTGAACTCTATTTCCTCATCTAACCGAACAAACTCCCACTTTGTAGGCAACAGAAGTTAGCGATTAGCATTTACCATCAGCGCTCCAGGACGCTAACTGTAGCTAAACGACAACAACAAAAACAAAGAGGAAAAAATTAATTATCAGACTCCACAGTGCCAATTTTAATTCTCTAAAGGAACAAAAGTCTCTGTTTAATGTTGACAGTAATGTTAACTGAATGCACAATTATTTAGAACACTAATAATATTCCCTTTTTTGTAGCCTTGTTTTAACTTTGGTTCCTGCTGCTGATAAAAAGGTAAACAGGTTGTTTGATACAACAGAGTACAAATTACTCAAAGTCAGGAACACAAATCTACATTTATGAGAAGGTCATAATGGCTTAAACTACAAATTTCACGTCAAGTATCATTAAAAAAGTTATTGACAATGTTAGCTAACTTGCAACTAGCTTAACTAGCTTACTTGGTGTAACATATAAACATGGCTTCTCACCTAATTTAGAATATTGCCAAGGGACTATGCATGTAAAATTAGCAATCTTACTAACTCTGGCATATTTACATATGTATTTATACTGATGCTTATTAATATGCAATGTCTCTTTCAAATGAAGTCGAATAAATAAATCTTACGAGCCGTTTGTTTCTGTGATGAATGGTGCATATCTAACATTCATTAGCCTACTATGTTGTTTATTTATCATAATGCACATTATGTTGGAATAAAACTCTGCTTAAATGATGAATGTAATTAACTGAGCGTGAGGTTTATGACGATGTGGAATAAGAAAAAAGACGTCTGGCTCTTGTGGTCTGAGCCTGCTGCGTTTGACCTTGTAACACCTTTCTTTATTTCTTGCTTTCTCACTGGCCTGCATTTATAATTCATAGGCCCCCGTGGACAAATGCTATCTTTGAATGAAATATGTAAGGAAGAATTTAATTTGATATTGTAGGCAATTTTTTATGATTTCCTTTATCTTTTTTTATATCTCTGGAGTAAGACAAAGATTCCACGATGAGCTACATCAATGCAAATTTATATTCTGTCTTTTGTCTCTGACTTGAAACTTAAAAGGAGCCCTCTTCAATCTTCTGAGTGGATTGAAACTTTTTTTTTATTACATTTCCACCATCCTTTCTTTTTTTTAATCTGGCAATGAGACTCGTGGAGCTGATTGCCATGCTGCGCCAGATATTAATGCCTCAGGATTGAAAGAAAAAGAGAGAGGTGGGTGGCGGTAGAGTCGGGGGTCGGGATTTAGCCGAGCTTGAATGATTTAGTGGCGCCCTGGACCCACAGCACTGACTTGAGCCCCTGTCATCTTTTGTGGGAGGCAAGTGTGACACTTAATGAAGCCTGGCAGTGTGTGTGTGTGTGTGTGCAGTGGAAGAGGAAAGTCATGCCACTCCAGCTGCTGTAATGAGCACAGGCATCACACTGTCTGTAGTGGCTATCGAGGCTCCTCGCTCGGTCACTGCAGCTCAGTGCACTGCGATAAGCCATCGGCCTCGGCCGGCATGAGCAGAGTGGACGTGGGACATATGCTGAGCCACTGGAGCCAGACTGCAGCGTCTCATGTGGCAAAAATTCTTACATCTTCCATGTTTGGGCTCCTACAAGCACTCTAGTTTCCCCAGCTACCAAAAACATGCACACATAGGTTAAATCTCCTGTCAGCGCCTCGGCTCAGAGCTGCAGGTGATCTCCAGGTGCTGCGTGATGGCTGCCAACTGCTCCTCAGGGATGAGTTAAATGCATAGAACAAATTTCCTGGTGTTATAATTGACATTACAAGAACTCTTCTTCTTAAAGGACACTCAAGTGTTCAAAACTGGGTAAAGCTACACAACGAGGTGTTCTCTGTCAGTGCTTAAATAACTGAACTGAACTGTAAATTGAACACAATAACTGGGATGCAAGTGACTGAGATGTTGTTGTGCTTTTAACTTCACACACTTTTATATACTTTAAATGGTTTGAAACATTTCTACAGCTAATCTGTATGCAGATTCGTTCACATGAGCGACTACAAAAATGCTGCTGTTTTTCAACTAATCTTTGCTGTTTCATTGAGCGAAAAAAGTAACGACTGCACAGTATGCCTTTAAAATGACTCTACCTCCGTGCAAAATGTCAGAAATGAGCGCTTTCAAAACGCTTCCTCAGACAGATAATAAACACCGTCTGGAGCAGCAATAAATGGAAAAAATGTTCTGTTATTTTTTTTTTATAACTCAGCTGTGCAGCCCAGAGAGGTGCAGCTGCTCTTCTGTCAGGCAGCACAGATGATCTATATACACGATCGGTACAGTTGCAAAAAGGAGAGGGGGGACCAAAGATTAGTGCAACCACTTCAGTATCAGACCAGATGTGAAACACGGTCACAACCTTTCTTCTGTTACCGAGTCATGGTGTTGAATAATGGCCAGAGACGTGTTGCAGAACATTATGATGCCACAGTTAAGTTGATCTTTGACCTTTTGGGTGTAAAATGTCATTAATAAATAAATTAATCTAATCCAGATGGGCATTTGTGTGAAATTTTGCGGCTATTACCATAAAAATTTTGGAGTTATGACCAAAAACTTGTTGCAGGGGGGTCACAGCGACCTTGTTTTATGACATCTGACAACCTGAAACCAATCAATCCTTGAGTCCAAGTTGAGGTTTGTTCCGAATTTGAAGAAATTGCCTGAAAGCGTTCATGAAATATTGAATTCACACAAATAGGATTGATGGTCGTCAGACAGTATGAAGAAGTAAAGCCTCCGGCCACAAATGTCCCAGTGTGGAGACATAAAAAAAAAAAAAACTTGTTAAAAGAAAGTAAAGAGAGAATGAGAAAAAAGTTAGCAGCACCTTTTCACACCTTTAACTTTAAGATAAGTAAGAATTTTACGACTGGAATAAAAAAATTCTTTCAATTTAATATTTCACATATTTCATTCCAAAACTCATATTTTTTTAAATGAAATATAAAATCTGAGAGACTGTGTCACATTCCTCAACCGCGATTCAGTTCGTTTTTAAAAGCCCCGAAGACTTAAAGCATGTTTTACTTGTGATGAGCAATGTTAGCCTTCAGAATTAAAGTCCACACAGGTTTTCACAGGATATCAGAGCTGCATTAAACCTGTGACTTCAAAAAAAAAAATAAAAAAAATATGAAGGATGGTGCAGGAAGCACTACAGTTGAGAGCAGACCAGACTCCATATGGACGGGGTCAAAGGTCAACAAGCAGAGCCCAGACAGAGAGGGAGAGGGAGCTGACCGAGGTGCCCGCGGCTGTGGAGGCTACTCACAGGGAATGGTGCGCAGGTACAGGTTGTCTCTGATCACCTGCTGGAGCTTATGGTCCAGGGAGCCCTTCTGAAACTGCAGGCTGAGGTAGTGACGCAAATCAGTATTCAGCACCTTACCTGCAGGACAGGAGAGAGAGGTTATGGTCAGTCTGATTATTAGTCAACAAAACTGAGTGTCTGATTTGATTTAAGACATTTTGATGTTTAAATTCATAGAAATCTACACCACACTTCTCCAACCAAAACACAGCAAACCACTTTAATAGACGGCATTTAATTGCACCTGAGAAGGTTGGTTTTTAAGTGGGACGGCATTTTTTAGGCTTTGTGATGAAACATTGCATGGGCTCGTTAATTTAAAATCCATGTGCATCTAATAAAAAAGCGGTTACACAACAAAAAAAAGGGCCGTCGCTGCAAAGTTTGAGGAAGAGCAAGACTGCACAGTCATCTTCAAGAGGAGGAAAAAATTTACTATTCTCCTCTGAGCGACAGACTGTCAGAGAGAGGAACCAGGGAGATGAAGAGAGAAGGAAGAAAGGGAAAGTGAAATCCCCTGATGTTTGCCACGGTGGAGCTCCTCTTCTGAGTGGACTCCAGCTGTGGGGCAGGAGCTCCTTCCTCAGAGGAGGACACACACAGGATGTGCTTTGAATAAGGCTTCAGTTTCACTGTGGGAATCTCCTGAAAGCTGCCAAACATGGGGTATGTAATTAACCTGAACACTAGTGTCCACTGTCTCTATAAAACATCACGTTGTACTTGTGTCGACTGTTACCGCAGCTGAAACAAACCAATGTGAAAAGCTGGATTCATGCTCTACATCATCAGACGCAGTTTTTACGAGGCCTGGACGTGGTTAATGTTTGCCGCCAACATCTGCCAGATACTCTGACGCAAGATGCTGCAGGTCCTCTCAAGATCAGAAAGTGTTGACAATCAAAAATCAAACAGAAGCCAGGCTGCGAGTAATGTCACCCAGACTCAAAAAACACCATATCTGAATGAAGTTACTGAGGAACATCAGACAGCAAGATAAAACAACTCTCCCAGCGTGACACCTACAGAAAACTGCAAATCCGTGATTATATTTCTCCATTGTGAGATTAATTCTGCTGTTGGCTAATCTTCTGATGAATATTTTATCATAGTGCGCCAGACACGTCTTATTTCCACTACTTCACTGATCAACGGCACACTCGAAAGTCATTGAAGACTCGCTTTCATTTCGATATGAAACATTTTCTTTTTTATATATATAACTTGTGGAATCTATTCACCAGTAATGAAACATGCAAAAAAAACCCTCTCTTGAACTCAGTGGCAGGGTTCAAACTAGAAGGAATTGGCTGCAAGAAACTGAATAAAAAAATAATCAAACTGTGTTGCAACAAAGAGGAATATTCCCACTGTAAAAAAAAAGAAAAAAAGAATTGAATTTAAATTTAAAGTTAGGAGCATCTTTTCCATCCTACATGCTATAAGACTTTTAAAACTTGAGTATGTTTTATTTTAATGATTCCCATTTTTAGCAGAATATACTGAAGGATAGACTTGGCTGCCTGGGAATAAAAACACTCTCGCCTAACAAATTAAAAATTACTGTTAATTAAATGAAGCTCTCCAATTCGTCCCCAAAGGGGATAAAACAACGCAGCTTGGACTGCAGATCAGCAGCACTGTGTTGCTTGGCTGAGCATGTCGACTCTCTCCCCCCCACCCGTAAAATCTGCCAAAAAGCGGCGATGGAAATATTTTTGATTAAGCGTTTTTAGATTCTTGCTTACTGGGTGTTCAACACAACTCAATACTTTTGCCCTGCATGCACACACACACACACACACACACTGAAACTAATAATTCAAGGGATTTCGGAGTTGCGAGGCTTTCGAGTGTGCCTGCTGCTTTACTTAAGTTGAAACAGTCCAGCGACTGTGGCATGCCAGAGGTACAAGTGAGGGCCGAGGCCAAGACAAGCATGGCTTCTCCATTATGTAACTCTACAGACATTTTACTGGCACGATGAATGCGTGGAATTCAGGTCAAGGAAACAAAAGCCGGGTCTGGCTACGCATTGAATCTGGAAAGCCACAAGCCTGCGGTGCATGTTCCCAGAAGCCATGAGACATGAAAAAAACAAAAAAAACAAAAACACACACACAAACAATATGCATCCCATTCCCTCCCCATTCCCAGTCGGGCCTGTTCCCATGTCGGAGAGGGTTGGAGAGATTGTGCCCTTCGCCGGGGGCTCCCATCATGCTTTGGGAATGCCACCCTGGATCTATTTTCACACACCGCTTTAAGAGATCAAATAGTTTCAGTACTGACAATAGATGGAGCTAATTGTTACCACAGGATTCCTGCAAACAAGAGTAGATGCCCCACTGGGTCACGAAAATATATCTCCCTCTTTCTCCCTCCCTCTCTCTCTCACACACACACACACACACACACACACACACACAAAAACATGCAAATCCCCTCCCCTGCCCAAAGCGAACTCCCACTCAAGTGCTTCTAACAGGGCAGTCTTTGTGGCCCGCCTGTCAGGTTGTGTTAGCGTGCTACATCATATCTCCAGAGACGGAGAGAGAGAGAGAAAGAAAGAAAAAGAGAGAGATGGATGGAGGGAGGGAGGGAGAGAGGGAAGGAGGGAGCAGCAACTCTCAGCTTTCCCGCTAGGTTACAAGGCAGCGCATCACCGGCCTGCCAGGCTGGTGGTGCGAGGAGGCTACGTGGTACACAATGGCAGCCTTTGTGAATTGTCATCTGGCTATTAGACGCTCTCTCATAAAGGAGGGGAGGGGGGGTTGGGTGGGAAAAAAAGAGGGAGGGGGGTGCAGTTCAAGGATGGCGAATCATTAAAAACAAGGTGGGGGGGGGGGATGTTTGCAGAGAGAGAGAGGGGGAGTAATGATGATGCATGGGAACGCACGTGGAAACCCTCCCTGCCTCCCTCCTTCTCTCCTCCACCCTTTGCATCATTATTCCACCGCTTCATCCCTCACTTTGTGCATCCTCGCCTCCCCTCGCTGCAGATTCATCAGCCATGGCAGAAAAACCCCCACAGGGCTGCTCACACCTATGCTGAAGATCACCTTCTGAAGAACAGTTGCTCTTCTCTGCATCCTCTCTTTTTCTTGTCTTCTGCTGCACTTAACCTTTTGGTTTCCCTTCGTATCACAAGCCTCTGCTTTTAAGTTATATGTGCATCTACCAGTCACTGACAGCCCCTTTTCACCCGTCTCCTGCATCTTAGATGGGCCTGCAAATAAAAAAAGTCTAAATGCACTATAAATGTGTAAAATGAGCAAGAGGAGGAGGTGGAGAGACGAAGAGATGAAAGATAGGATAAGATGTCTTGCTTGGATAGATAAAAAAAAGTAAGAAATAAAGTTTAGAGTGAAAACAAACTGAGAGGATATGTTAACAAAACCCTTTTCAGTCCGTCTCTCTCTCTCCGTCAGACGCTAACACATGGACAGAAATAAAAATAAAGCACATGCTGCTGCCCATCATCCTTTCCTGAGTCCCGCAGGACACGTGCATTTCCGTATCTGCCGTGGGAAACTGATAGTCTCGGCTCACCTCGCCATCTGTCATTTTTCTGTAACTGATGTCAAAACTGTTGAAGTACTTTCCAAAAAGAAAAAAAAAAATCTTGAGAGACAGGTTTTATTTTTTTTTGGCCAAAAGACCGGACAAAAGCTTTAGTCCTTCTCCTACTATAAAGCACCAACACTTTTTGACTCTACTCTTTAGCTGTAATGCAACAATGAGAGTCGATGGCGAACCAAAGCCTTTGAAACGTTCACAAGCTTTTGTGAAGATAAGAAGCTTTTTGTCACAGTTTACAACAAAATGAGTAAAACCAGTGAGGATCCACAGCTTTTCTATGTGAGGCTGTACTTGTGCAAAGTTTGCTGGAGCTAAAGGCTAAATGCACTCAATGAAATGCTAGCATGGTAGCTTACCATGTCCGGAGGTTTGGTACGTACGTTTACCATCTTAGCTTTGTGTGGTAGCATGCTAATACATGTTGATTAAAACAAACTACCAGAGATATTTAAGTTCTGATACATAAAAGCAGTTTAATAATCTTGATAAAGGTATCAACACAATTGTAACGATTCATGCAGAAAGAAACTTAATGTTTTTACAGACTTTTATGAAAAACTTTCAAAAAGTTTATGAGATATTCTACTAAAAATTACAAATGTACCCAGTGTTGTTTCCAATCATCAAAGTCAGTAGGCTTTATCTTCCAGGTACAATGAAGAATGTACTTAATATGATCAATTCAAAGGCTTTCGAGAATTTTATTCTGCAAAGTGGACTGACCCTCTGACATCCTTCCATCCGTCTATGAAGCCTGGCTGCAAGCATGCCAAAAAACTTGAATTTTGATTGAAAAAACAAAATACTTGGAAAGAGAAGACATAATAAAATGCAACATATTTTTTTAAATTATAACCTTGCACACTAGAAACCAAGCACTCAGACGAAACCATCAGTCCGAGTGGTGCACGAAATTTAGCATAAGAGCCATCTTGCCAAGAAGGAGAAAAGACCTGTCTTCTGCTAAATCCCTGCAGCTCGGCTCGCATCTCTGCACACCAGTATGCCCTCACCTCACCGGGGCCAAAAATAAAACTGACAACAGTAAAGATATTTACACAGGCACCCAGTTAACAGGCAGTTAAATTACAATGGGCTTGCATAGACACAATGCTTTGCCCAAATGAGAGCAGAAGCAATGCAGAGATGTCACCAGCAGGGGTGTCAGTGGGCGTCTAATGAGGCAATTCTCCGACAGTAGTGCAGCTTCCGAAACAGCGAGAAAGCCCCGCCATCTGCTAATTACCACCTTGTTAGGTTCATTTAGCAACCCAGGGTAACAGGATGTCCTGCCTCATTCTGTGTGACGGGCAGAGACAGAATCAACAGTTTACTGGCAACCGAGGGACACCCAGATTCTTCACTCTTCTCCTTAAAAAATGGCAGGCGGACAAATGAGATTACAATCCTGGCACGTCTTGTTTTCTCCTCAAAGAGCAGCAGGCGCAGACAGACAGGCGTTTTCGGGTGCCAGGGTTTCATTCCCCCCCCGAACCCACACTAATGTTCAGTGAAGGCGGCGGAACTGCTACCACTCCCCTTGAACACTCTCCGTTAAAATGAGATCAGCCTGGTGTGTTTTCCCCGGCTGAAAGGAGCTCTGGTGCTCACTTGGTTGAGGTGAGAGCTGTAATTGGTCAGCAAAAAAAAAGGAAAAAAAAAAGGAATGAGTGTGAAGTCAATTAGTGGCTGCAGAGCCCAAGAGATCAATTGTGGATTGCGGCGAGCTTTAGGATGAAAAATGTAACACGATGGTAATCAATGTCCCCAATCGCCCTTTCCTCCCCCCTCAGGTTAGATACGTCCTTCTTAAAATCCAATTAGCGAGGCCTGTATCTCGACTAAGGGTCCGTCTGCACCGGCTGGATGCTTTTTGTTTAAAAAAACAGCCATCAACAAGGTTAAAAACCTCCTAACACAACATCCACTTCTGTAATTGTATCTCGGCTATACTGATGTACAGGAAAAACTCCAGGACCACAACTCAGCAACTTCAGATCAAAAGCCACGTGCATAAAATTCCCATCGAAAAAAAACAGAACAAGCCGAGGTTCTGGAGCAGAAGTGACTCTTGATACTATTCTGAGCTCGCTGTGCCACGAGGACAATGGCATTATCTCTGCACCCTCGGAAGGATGGCACGATCAACTCTTTAAGCGGATAATTGAAAGGAATGGTCTTGCAACACACTGCGTGCAGGCTTAATGTTGCGGGCTTATTATAGTCAATGTGGTAATCATCAGTGTGCTTGGCAATAGACGCAGATGGTGTCCTGAAGCACTCAGCATTCAGAAATATATTCTTGGCACCGGATGGTTTTGCCTGTTATTGTTGGCTGACTCTACTAAATATCCATTAGTTGTATTTTTTTTTTTTTAAAGATAAACTGGCTCAGTGCTTTCTTGGCCCATTAAATAACAAGCACCTATACTGTTGATACATAGAGTATGTGTGTCTACAGTCTTATGATTTCAGAGCAGCCAGTTCTCATGCGTAGGTGGGTGTAATGAACTATTGCTGCAAAAGCTGAAATGATTAAAAGTGCTGTCTCCTCCTGAATCACTGGGTTACAAGGAGGGGAAAAAGTGTCAAGCCTTTTTTTTTGCAGATAAAGAGAAATGACCTTGAAATTGTCCTTTTTTTTAATCCTATTGTGGCTAAGAGGAAGACACTTAGCAAAAAAAGCTAAGCTAAAGCTTGCTGTGGATTCTTAGCCGGGGCAGGGAGGTGAAGGAGCAGTCGCAGCCGCACCCGGCGGTCGTCCTGAGTGGGCGGGGCCTTCTCCCCCCATCCTGTCTGATTTCTGTGCTGTGAAGCAGACTGACAGATCATGACATTAACCTCTCCTTGGCTCAGTAACCGTGTCCAACCCTCCTCCCTGAGCGCCGCTTTCTGCCCTGCAGTCTTTTCGGGTCGAGTGCGGCTCAGCAGACACTCCCACCACGACTGCAGCGGTTAGCGGTTTCGCTGTCCGCTGGTGTGCATCACGGCTGAGCTGACAGTGGCCGTTTCACATGCCAATGAGAGAAGCTCTGATGCCAGTAGCTGCAGCGACGCTAATGATTCAGTTTACTCATGTGCTGACTGCCTCTGGGTCCTGTTTTCCTCCCTCACAGTTCACTACAGAACTGTACGGTGGGACCGGTGCACCGGCCAAAGTCCAGCGTCCCACAGAGCGGCGAGGCTCTGCAAAAGAAGAAACTAACAAACAACACCAACACAAACCAGGTCAATAAAGCAAGACCGACTTTAACAAGCTATGGAGACCCCGTTGTCCACTGCCGCCATGGGCGTTATTCATTCAAGCATGCCTTTCCAGTATTATGAGCCGGCAGACCGGCGAGAGGAGAGGAGAGAGAGCATGGCAGGGAGGATGAAAAAGGCCAAGTTTCTTAACAAGGTATCTTTAGGCTTCTGCACCTTTCTTTTTTAGCCACGGGTTTCTCTTTCATCTTTGGGCTTCCCAGCAGCCCCGGTCTACTCTAAAATGCACAGCCCTGAACCTCCAACAGTGAGCCTGACCTCCTTGTGAGGCGTCCAAACAAGATAAAACGACAGGATGAAAATGCGAACACAATGCAGCAGAGCTCAGGAGGCGAAGAGCGTGGTCATGTGTGTGTGCATGACTGTGTGTGTGTG
>JAPZDZ010000002.1:22243126-22256529 GCA_029783805.1 Acanthurus tennentii
AAAAACAAACAAGTCAGATATATAAAAATTCACCTGCTGCACAGTGAAATTAGCTATAGCGAACAGAAACATTTTGAATTGCAGGCTGCAAACGTGTATAATTCTGCTTTGTTCATTACGACTGATCTTTTCAGTGAGTCAGCGCGTTGACAGGCTGTCTGCAGCCTGCATGCAGATACTACACCGGCCTTTTGAAGTGGATGGATGGAAACACTATCAAGGCTGGTCCATCTGTCCTGTTGGCTTTTGTGCTGACGGGTTTCACAAAAAAAAAAAAAAAAAAAAACAGAAAAAGGCTGATATTCAGTGTGTTTGATAGCTTTGCTCGCTGTTATTACTTAGTTCCGGGGGAGGGTGGAGATAAGAGTTGCCAAGGCCGTGCAGGATCTTAATGAAAACGAGGATATGAAAATTGGTGAGTGTGTCTGTGTGTCACCAAGCATTTCTGCATCCGCCATCGACATGATGAGGAGGAAAAAAAAAACCCCAGAGTTAAACCCACAAGGCATCTCCTCCCATTGTCTTTAGTTAATTAAATTTTATTTTCGTGTCTCATTTCAATAGCGTCCTCCTCACAGAAGAGAGCGAAATAGTTCACAATAGCTGTTGAAGCGTCACTTCAACACAGATGGACCTGTGATCAGACCTTCTGTCTGGAAAGATAATAAGAGGTGTGAAAGCTGTGATTTTACCAACCTGTTCCTCAATCCAGTAAGACAAAATACCACAAACCCATCCCTCCTGTTTTTGTCTTCTTTGCTTTCCACAGCAGTATTCAAGATTCTTAATATTAGAACAAACCGACCTCCTTCTCCTCCTCCTCCTCCTCCTCCTCCTACTCCTCCTCCTCCCCACTCCTCCAGGACATTTGATCATCTCTTCAGTCTTAATTTCACAGGTCCACTCCTCCTAATCACAGCCATCTGGGCCCGTTTTTTGCCTCTGGACCGCGTTGCTGCTTTTATGCAGAAGTTTCATCCCACAGATCACAGCATAAAATCCCTATTAGTGTTTGGCAGAAACTAGCTAATGTGGAGCAAGTAGTTTTGCTGAAGATGAATGAATATTTGGGAAAAAATCTTGACCGGACCGACTATAAAATCAAATGAGAGAGAAGCAAAGCGATGCACATTACAGTGCTTAAACATGTGCACCGGCTGACATCTTAATCCATAAGATTAATATACAACTGCATTGCATTTAGCTGCAGGCTTTTCCTGGAAAGCTTCTAAAGCATGAGTGTCTTTGTGAAGGTTAACAGAAAACTACGTTATGTGTTGTTGCCTTGTGATGTTCTTAATGCTCTCACTTAAGCGCCGCAAAAATCAAGGACTTAATTATCGTTACATAACAAGGCGACGTTTGAACCTTTGCACCGCAGACCAGCCCAATGAGACGTGAATGAGAGCAGTCATCACCGCAGAGACGGGCTGCTATAAAGTCACACCGCTGAAAGGTGATGAGAAAGGAGCCAGACATCCACCCGTCTCACCTGAGCTTAGGATCTGTTGTGACTGCAAGAGCCGCAGAGATCTGTTTGAAATTCTGAAGCGGTTCTTGAAGGGATTTGAAGGGGGATTTGCCGAGTTAAAAACTGTCAATCTTTTCAGGATCTAATTCCCGCCTTTGGTGGACTTGGCTTTTTTTTGTAGCTCACCTGTGTTTATCTCTTTAGGCTTGTAGCTTGTGAATGTGTTTGCTATGAAGTGTGAGTGGAACACAAAGCAGTACATGTAGTCATATATTGATACTTGTCTAGGGTCTATACCCATTAAATATGGTATGAGACAAGTGGATGCTGCAGGGTTGGCCTGAGTAGTTTAAGTACTTTTAAAATCCATTATGAATCATGAGTAATAAATATTTATCAGGTCATATGGATTAAATGACTGAGTGGTTAAATACATCTGCTTTACAGCCACGTGACGATGAAGCAGCATCCAAGATCTAAGATCTTATCTGGTCTCAAATCACATCTATTCAATACTGATTTGTTGCTCAACTCTAGTTTTGACGTATCCAAAAAAATACTTCAACAATATGAAAAACGTCTGACATGCAGCAAACCACGGTTCTGAGAAAAAAGGGGGGATTTTTTTTTTAATGAGAAGTCTTAATAATTTCCAGCCGTGTTTGTGGCAACAACGCTGGTTGTTTTAAGCCAAAACATGGTCTTTTCATAACCATAACAAAGTGTTTTCTGTGCCTAAACCTCACCAGACCTTCACCACGATGTTGTCCCAACATAAAATCCAAAAGCAAAGAAATGTAAAGTTTAGTAAACATGACTTTGGTTTGCAGAAACGTACTCTGCCAACATTTATTCTGCTGATTTGGTTGCAGCTTGTTCTGGACTGGCAGAGTCAGAATGAAGACTGTTGAGGTCTGCGATACTGAAAATAAAACTATGTCCTGATTTTTTTTTAACCTTTTCAACTTTATGATTCAATAGTAGCCTCACTTTGATTTCATGCTGCAGGAGTGTTTTAAGGACGCCCTTGGCAGTGATGTTATCCAGAGTCCGGACATGAGATGCTTTCTTAGTGAACATAAATCTGCTGCAAAGTGGTCCACTGCAGTTATATGTGTGTGTGTGTGTGTGTGTGTGTAGGACTTAAGGCATTGACAAATTCTTCTGATGGAGTGTGTCATAAAGTCCTGTCATACATGTTCCTGTGTGGATTGCTTTTTCATTGACAGCGGCGGCCGTCACCTCGCCAGATCTCCCAGCTGCAATCTGACGTGGCCTCTTTTTTTTTTTTTTTAATTAAGACTCCACTGCACAAGCCCTTGACCTTTTCTCAGCAGGTTGACCTCTTAAAAAGAAAAAAAAAAAACAAGAAGCTGAGGATATGAAGTATGAGCTTCTGTGCCTCTTCCACCATCCTAACATGAAACCTGAACTGGTCCAAACAAGACCAAGGCATGCGAGGAACTGCAGCAGGAAGGACCGACCTCCCTGCATTTCGAAATTCTCCACACATTCCAAATATTTTAGCTGGAAATAAATCTCAACCCCCACATAACAAAAAAAGAAAAAAAAAAAGGGATCAGATTGCTCTGAGCCAGGCGGAGTGTGTCTTTTTTTTTCTCAGAGCTGCTTTGGCAATATCTTTTATGTGTCATTAAGATCTACGCTGAGTGGAAGGTGAAGGATGAGCTGCAGAAACGGTTCCTGCAAGGACTCTTATTCTAAGTGAAGCAACATGACCTTTGTGAATTAGAGAGAAATACCTGCAGCCGTCAGTACGAGACACATCCTGCTATAAATCACACAGCACGGCGTACGAGTTCACACTCACGGGTTTTTACACCGCCTATAAATATACATGTTTGAGGGGTTTGTGCAGGACGTGCAGGAAGCGTGAAGCGTGTAGTCTATAATGTTCAAGTGTGTGTGTTTTCGTATGTGCGAACGATGACAGTGCTAAGAAAGAGGCCGGGGGGCTAATAACACCATCACCTCTGTGCTGGGTTATTACTGCCTTCATCTCACGTCTCTGCTCAGCCACACTATGCTAACTAGATGCTGATGAATACCAGTCATTTCCTCACATCATTAATCACACCTCATTTTCTGGCCTGATGGGGCAAAATAGGCTGATTTGGACTTCAGTCAATAGCCACCCAAGAGAGGGAGCACACGAGAGGAGCTTATGAAGCAGTGGATGAGAGTTACAGTCCTTTTTTTTTTTTTTTAAAGTACAATATCATCCCATGGGCTAAGCTTCTTCTGACAGGCTCAAGAGAGAGTGTGTGTGTGTGTGTGTGTGTGTGTGGTGCTTCCAGTCAAACGAAAACAAAACAAAAAAAAAAGAGGCTCTGTCTTTACAGCACGTCCTCCACAAACAGCTCACAGCACTCGTCATGTGGGTGAGACATTTGGTCCGACGTTCCTGAGCTCTTCAAACACCTGTCCAAGACCATCCGTCACAGACGAGGAGCGTTGGCTCCCGCCTCGGCCCCGAGGCTCTGCCGGTGTGGGGGGGGGGTTTAAATTATTGCATCTGCACTGTTTGCTGTTGTTGCGAAAATCGGTTATTTTTGTGAAGCTAACAGCCTGCAAAAAGGCCCTCTGAGTGCATGTGAGGGAGAAACTGAAGACTTTTTTTTTAGAGAGAGTGGAGCTGCGGGTGCCACCTCAGTTATGCAGCCATATTTTACTCACATGCAGCGGGGAGCGGTGGTAGCCATCAGCCATCCCGCGGGACCCCTACTGCTTCGCCAGAGCTCCACAGAAAAAGAGTGAGTTTGCATGGAGAGCAGCTTTGTGTAATTATACGGCTGGAGGAAGGGAGGAATCATTCATCTCAGCACACAGAGGAGGTTTTTTTTTTTTTTTTTTCAATCCAAACCAGCCAAACTGCGTCAGCTAGGTGCTGTGTTGCAACGTTAATTCTCCACAGAAAAAACAGAAAGTGTGTAAGCGGAGAGGGCTTGGAGATGGAGCGTCTCCAGGGACGAACGGTTTAAAGGTCATATACTGTGTGTCAAGAGCCAAACGCACCTCAGAGGTGGCCATGAGCTGAATCTCTAAGCGGAGACATGAAAGGTAAGAAGGAGAAAGGGGGAAGATTAGAAAAAGAGAGGGAGGGAGCCTGAGAGAAAGAGAAGGCGAGGCTGAGAGATGTGGACGAGGAAGCAAGAAACAGAATAAGAGACACAGATGTGAAGTGACTGTGTTGTGTTGTGAGGTGGAGTCACAGATGTTTGTCCCACTGCCTCTACTCCCCTTTATTTGAGCTGTGTATTGGCAAGAATCTGTAATAATCTGGGGTGAGGATAGGATATACTGCAATATTTTGGGATACTGTGAGCAATTTTTCTTTCCAAAAAAAGTCTATTTTTGGAAAAACTCATAATATAAAGAACACACAATGTTGCATAAATAAACAAATTAGGTTATTTTTATGTATTCAGACTCAAAGTAGCTGGACCTGCATCTGTGTTTCACAGTTACTATAACATCCTACATCATAGTACTGATTTTTGTGCAATCTGAACAGAGGATTTAACATCTGCCCCAATTACAGCTGTGCATTTGCAAGAATCTGGCAAAACCAAACTATTGAAAAAATGTGGATACAGCACTTCAAAACATCGGTACAGTATCACATGATGGAATATTGCAATTCTAATGCATCAGTATTTTCTAACATCCCTACGAATTATAGAAATGTATGTAGTTTTCACATCTGCAAAGGATTGTGACTTAAACTTTGTCTTTAAGTTGTGTATGAATACACTCTATGTGGACACCCTTGTATCTACGATTTATTGGGACCCCCACAACATGCTAATGCTGCAGACTCCAATGATCAGTGTAGATCTGGAGCACATCCTCCCGTAGGTGGACTCCAGAGTGTTGCGTTAACAGAACAACAAGTCTGAAGTGTCTGCAGCTGTTTGAATTTTTATTGTAATCCGTCCAGTATCTGTTGAGAAATTTCACTTGAAACCCCGAATGTGGACCTCACGACAGCACTAGAGGAGAGTGAGTCAATCAACAGAGTCGTTGACATGAATCTGAGAGCCGCGAGTGTCCACAGAATTTCAGAGAAATCCGTTTTAAGAGCTTTTTGAGATGACATGAGTGTTGGATCCCACAACCGACTGACCGACTAACATTTCACCCCGTAAAGTCATGTTAATAGCATGACTGAAAAAAAGGCTGTGAAGCATCAAAAGCCAGCGGTTTGGTGAACTGTTCTTCGATCTGTAAGTGGGCCAAATAAAGCAAGAAACTGGAGTGCTGTAAATGTGTGTCAGCTGTGCTGCAGCAGTTCCCTCGACGGGGCCAAGTGCCCTTTTAGCCGACCATTAGCCACGAACAGGGAGAGTCGGGATGGGGGGGGGCGGTTTGAGGAAGTGCAGTCAACGAATGCACAGCAAGACTGACAAAAAAACGGCATCTTATTAATCAGTCCATTTGGTTAATTAAAAGTATTTTTAAAAAAACTGCCAAAGAATTTGAGCTGACTTTGTTATCAACAGCTCCAACTAATTAGTGTCAAGACACTATTTAATTATGGAAGCCATTTTGGAATTATACACACCATTAAGACTGTTTTCTTGGCCCTGTCAATGGTGAATCAGCCGGTCGGGATGCAAAAAAAGAAGAGATAAGAGAGAACGAGCACATTTCCAGGCAGGGAGAACAAAAAAAGGAAAACAGGGAAGGAAAAAAATGTTTATCTGCTGCAGTGTTGACGTGCACGCGTGCTTTTGAGCTCACAAGCTCGCTTTCCTCACCTTTAGCATCACAAGGTGAGACGGATGCAGAGCGAGCCGCTCAAAAATAGATGTAAACAGAGAAGGAATGAAGGACTACAAACGGCTCCGTTTCAGCACCTCTGGTTCTGTATGCATCATATCTGAAGCTTTCATTGAGCTTTCATTTTCTGACATCATCCTCCTTTAAAACTAAAAAAAAAAAAATCCTTATTTGAAGGAAGCCACCTCAGGAATCTTATTGTGCTAATAATTATTATTATTAGTCTTGCTTAAAAAAAACAAAACATTTGCAACTCTGCAGAAATACCAGGTTCAAACAGAATGAAGCAACCGTTTGGTGCAGCTCTGCATTATTCATGGCCAGTTGTTACAATAAAGACACACACACAAAAAAAAATAAGCCTGTCACTGTGTGAAACCCACATTCATGTTTTTTTTATTTAGATATTCCATTGTATCATCTATTCCTGCCACCATGGAGGCGTTGCATGCAGACATGGAGACCTTGCATCCGTTTGCACGAGCAACGGCGTCTTTCCCTCTCCGGTCGTGGCTGTGACAGTCCTGGCAGAGCAGATCAACAAGGGCGCCACGATCCGGCTGCTATCTGATTCGCTGTCATTCAGCTCGCAGCGCCGAGAGCTCTCACCGCCATCATGTGCCTTTCTTCCTCTTCCCCCCCCCTCCTCCCCTCCTCTGTCCCCAGCTTTTTCATCCCCAACTTATCTTGTTCCTGTCCAACGCATTGAAAGAGGTTTTTCTTTCTTTTTGCCACATTCTCTCGCCTACTTCTCTCCCAGACATCAATCAAAGTCTTTATCCTCAATGCAAAAAAAAAAAAAAAATCTCATTACTGGTATCTTAAGAAGTCATAACACTGAGGAAACACAACTCCAAAAGTCTCCAGCTTGAACTCTTTCTTCTTCTTCTTCTTTTTGTGAGTCCACGGTTTCGACCACGGCTTTTGTTTTGTGGAGCAACTCAGAGTTTCATCAAATGAGTCATCAAATCGTGGCCGCCGACCGCGTTTTTTCACTCTGCCGTTTGAAAATGACTCCTAATGAATGAAACGGTGTTATGAATGGTGAGATTTGAATGCGTTTAACAGGAGCGCTGCAACAAAAACCACTCCTGCAGGGTCAAATGTGTCTGCCTGTTAAGTTTTTAGGCAGATATTAGATTCCTGATCTGATTGCTATGATTAGCTAATAAACAACTCCTGACCAATCAGAACGCAGCAGATGCCACAGCTCTGCCCGGCCAAAAGAACTGCTCTGCTTTTCCTTTTTTTTCTTCTTCTTCTTCTTTGCCTAATTGAGGCTCCCTGATGATTTAAGCCTCAGGATTTGCCCAGTTTTTTTTGTTTTTTTCTTCTTAACTGGCTGGGAACTAAAAATAAACACTTGGAGAAAAGGCCCAAAGACAGCGACGCCTCCTGCCCTGAAACGCTGACGGCCCTCAGTCGAGAGAGAGTTCGACGTCCTTCAGGGTGGCACGTTGGCTCGCTCGGCGAACTCGTTTTCCTCTCTCTCTCTCTCTCTCTCCGTCACGTCCTCCTCCTCCTCGTTTCCTTCGCTCTTCCCTCCACAGCGGGCCGAGTAGATAGTTAATAACAAAACGCTGTTGGGAGGGTAAAACAGAGATTGGACATGGACGCCTCTTCTATGCCAGCTGATCCGCTTTATCTGGGTGCCAGCACATAAGGACGCTGTCCCACAGCGGGGGGGGGGGGCTTTCTGACAAAAATAAGAAAATGGAATGAGACTTTTTTTTTCTTTTTTTTCTTCCTTTGGAGCTGCTTCATGAAACAGTCGCTCAGAGATTAAGCGACGGTTTGCTTTGGAAGGAATTTGGGATATTGGAGACGCAGAGCTGTTGAGGCTGTTTGACTAAACATATAATCTTAAGCAAGGTTCAGAGAAACAGCCATACCACAGTGGTCCACAAAAAAAAAAAATCTTTTAAAATATCCCCCCTCCTCAGCTCTCACACACACACACACAGAGGCATGCACATATACACAAACACTCCCAAGCTCCCAAAAGCACTCATTAATTTCCGAAATGCTGCGATAAAGTCCCGTCTTCTGGCTCGCTTTTCCAGAAGACCACAATCCGAAGCCACTAGCTCAGCAAAGGCACTTCCTTTGGTCAGGACATCCAACGGCCTCACACTCCAGCTCTGATTTCACACGATAATTAATATGGTGCATTAATAACAACGGATTCCTCCGGTGTGTTCCTTGAATGTTTGAGGTCGCACGAATCGCACAAAATTAATGAGGGGTCAAGTTACTGAAAAGGGCAAATAACGCTACAGCAAACTTGAACAGATGCACATAGAGACAAATTACACACACACACAAACTTTCCCACACTCACCTCGAATTGTGACACAAGGTGGTCCGATTTATTCCCCGCACTGAATCAATTATTATTATTATTATCTCTCTCTGGGAGTCAGACTGGCTCAGTCTATTAAATCCTCCACAAAAAAAAAAAAAGCAGCTTTCAGTAACAGAATCGCTGACGCACATCACTGGGTTTCACACGGATCACGCATTAACATTCAATGTCAGAATAAAGTGGGATTGATCAGCCTTTGTTTTAAATCAATGGTTCCCAAAGTGTGGCCTGCATGGGGTCCTGAAAAGGTTCATAACCACATGTGGGACAACTGCGTTTAACTCTTTCTTCATGTCTCTTTAATGCAAATGAAGCAAGATTATGAATTAAATCACCTCACAGAGCAGCTCTGGGATGCTGAACTTCAGCACAGTGATGCTATTAGCTACATACAAATGAGAGCATGCTAACAAAGTGATAATGACTCGTAATGCTCATTCTTAAGCACAAAACAGAGCCGAGGCTGATGGGAATTCTCTTAGATTTGCAAGTATTAACCGAAAAAGTGCAAATATTTCAATTCTGATCTGATAATGGGGCTAAAAAAAGGGTCATTTTATTTCAGCTAATCCTCTTTTAAATTTCACTTAACTTTCAATTTCAGTTCAATTATTTAAATATCAGCAGCGTTTAGAGGAAGATCTACAAAGGAAGATGCCTTCAGCTTGTTTAATACCTAAACTAACTCCGCTAATATTGCTGTGATGATATTAAATAGAAGACTTTGTTTGCTCAGCAGCATCAGACCGAGCTCCCTGAAACTGGCTCACACTCCAGATATTAGCACATATATTAATAGTGAGAACACGACTTGTTCTTTTTAAACACAACTCTTTTCTTCAGAGAATCTTTTTTCGTCGTTATGAGTTTCAGTGTGTGTTCACGACCCCGCAGGGTTAGAGTTTCTCCACTGACATGTGGCTAACCACTGCCATGTTAATTGCGGCTCTGACACATGCTTCGAGGGGAAACTGCAGCGTGTGCTGATTGTTGAGGTGAAGCGTCGCCTCAATCAGCCGACGTGAATCTTCTTTTTTTTTTTTTTTTTTGGGAGCCAGCAGGGATGTTTGGTTTCATCCAAGGTGCAAACTCTCCGCTTTTGCATTGAAGCCAACCAGGAAGTAAAAAAACTTGCAGTTCCTCAACTAACCGCTTGAGGCTGGCTCCAAAAGGGAGCAAATTCCCATTGGAGCCCATGTTAAAATGGCCATCTTTAGAGCAGAAATAAACATATTTACAGCCTGGTTCAAACAACGTTTTTTTGTCCACAGCTTCTCTACCATCTCATGAAAACTCTGAGGGGGCTGAATTTTTTTCTAACTCATTTGTTTATTTTATATTTAAGCTTAAAATTCGGCTATTCGGCTGTTGACGAATAGCTGGAGGCTGAGTGGGTGCGCTGTCCGTCCTTCGAGCCCCGCCTCTTTTTCCATATTTGGTTTTTTGTCGTTTAGGCAGGCTCTTGGAGGAGTCAATGGTTTCATCCATTCAGAAATAGAAGATCAGCTCAACATGGTTCATATTTTAAAAAAATCAAACAAACCTTTACAAGAAAAGAACAGCACCACCCACACATTCCTGACTCTTTATACATGACGGGATACGATGCTTGCTTTTTTTTTTCTTTTTATGCTGCTGTTGTTTTATTCTCGGGCACGCCGCTGACAGCTTACGCCACACAATCTCTTGGGCAGCCTCATTTCGCCTCATCTGAATATTTATGAATGTTGTTAGGCGGCCGCATTCCATTATCAGGGAGATTGCCTGGCATGGGGCTCCCAATCCTTTCACCCTGCTCACGTCCGTCTGGGAGCCTTTCACTTCATCCAATTGCAGTTTGTGTGTTTTCCGTCGTGCCCGGCCGCCACCGGTGTTATGCTGGTGTTATGGAGAAAAATGAGAGGCAGAAAAAAGAAGAGTTGCAAGCAGTCAGGTAAGAAAAAAATAAATAAATAAATCCATGCGGGAGAAAGATGAATGGCTTTTTCAAGGTTACAACACCTAAATTAAATCGACTAATTCTCTGAGGTGGAAACACAGGCTGACAGAGTGCCCCCCCTCCTCCTCCCTTCCCTGACAGAAATATGAGTCAAACTTTCAGGGCAAAGGTAAAACAAAACAAAAAAATCAACCAATGAGAGGATACGTGGACGCATGCCAGCGCATTTACACTGGAGTTCTCCCTCTTTATCTGCACTTCCTGTAACGAGGAGCTCACTATGAGATTTATTAGCAATCTCAGCCGTCCACATAACCGAGCAAACAAGAGGTGGTCAAGGAGCTACGGCAACTCCAACTCCTGCACAATGTTCTCATTGTTCCCCCGCCTGGTTTAGAAGTGGGTGTATTTGACTAACATCCTCTATTCACCCTGCTGAAAACAAACACTGGCAAAAAAATAAGGGAGAGGAACGGCGAACCAGAAGTGCCTTTTTACGTTTATTGGTAAGAAAAAAAGGTGGGAGGTTTCCTGAGAAGATATCAGTCACGTAAAGGTGGAAAGGTTGAGTACGTTCTCCCGAGTTTACAACTGAGCAGCTTTTATAAAGGAGGTGATAATAATCTGGTGATAATAATAATAAACTAGTTAAATGGCTATAAACTTACGCAATTTTTATTCAGCGTTCGATTGTAAAGCAATAAAAAAGCCAACACTGGCAGCGTGCGATAAAAATGTGACCTCAGAGGTCTAACCGTGTTTATACAATGACACTTTTCTAGAATAAATTCAATGAGAAGAAATGGCAAACATTCAAATATAAAACATGCACATTCCCCCCTCCAAGGCTATTTCTTCGAACTTGTACCGGATCCTGTTAAAAGAACGAAAAAAAAATAACAAATATAATAAATGTTCTTGTCATCCTACTCACATTACGCAAAGGAAGTGTTGAATAACTGTGGTGAAAGACGGTTAAAAAAAAGGAGTAAAAAAACGGAATAAAAGCCAAAAATACACAACAATTTTTAAGGCGAGAGGTTTGATTTTGTCAGAGTTAACCGTGACAGGAGCACACACACACACACACACACACACACACACACACACACAATCGCTAATGATTTTGCAGTGCATCACTTGTCCGCCTATTCTGGTTTGTAATCTATATTCACCGCAAAGGCTGGAGATGTGATTGCCAACAGGGACACGAGAGTAATTTAAAACAATCCCAGGCCACGGAGTGAGTCTGAGGCCGCGGTTAAATGAGGAAGCCGGGGCGAAGACGGGTCTCAGACCGGCGATGGATGACTGCAGAGGTGCAGAGGAGGATGAGGGCCGCATAAGAACCTGGATGCTACGCTGCACCTGCTCCTTACGCGATTACTCACTGCTACACATCCAAGGTCTCCATGTGAACGGCTCGCTCCTACATAACAACCTCCACTTTATAAGCAAAAAAACCTCCCTCCACCACCGATCGCATTCATCTGCAGCTCCTTCACCTCCACACACACACAAATACACACACACAGAGAAACGCATATGTAAATAAACATGTCCTCCTCGCTCGCTGCCCACAAAGACACTCACACACGTTTAATCTCATCAGTCTGTCAGCAAATATTCAGGTCCTGCTCTCACACGTCACTTTGATGTAAATGCACATTTTAAGCGCTGAGATGTGTCAAGTGCAGGGTGTGTTCGTGATGGATGTGCATCTGCGTTCTGCTCACTCACTCAGACGTGAATGGACAGCAGGAGTCAAGGTCAAGCATACTGAGCTGCACTGCCTCTATGTGTGTGTGTGTGTGTGTGTGCCTGAGAGCAGCGTGCGTCGCACAAAGCACCAAAAAAATCGGCATGTAATTCGGATACAATGACTTTTGTAAAAGTGTCAGCTGTAGATCTCGTGTTACATCTCGGCCTTTCGCAGGATGTCACTCTCATTTGCTTTTGCTCTTTGAGAAATGACCTTCCCGAAAAAATGTCACGGCTGCCTGATGAGTCCTCGTGGCGGAGCGAGATAACACACACACACACACACACACAACAATGTGCCCTCCACTGGTAATTAATGCTTCTGCTGGGTCGGATGTGGGGTGATTTCTTAGAAACTTACAAAGGGCAATGAGTGGTTTGTGAGGAAAGTGGGTGCAGGATTGCAAATGTCTTGAATTCTAACGAGCCAGATTATGTTAAAACTGCCCCAGAAATGAGGCGAGGGCGAGAATGTGGCGATGTGGGAGACCAGATCGATTAAAACAGAGGATGACAAGATCATTTTGACATGCAAACATGTGGTTAAGATGGGGAAAAGATAAGGATCGATTACATGTTCTGGTCTAAAGCTGCACTGAGGCCAACATTAGCATTAACATTCAACACATTCCTTTCAGTAGCAGCAACATGTTGGACACAAAGCTCTTCAGCTGCAGCCCAGTTCAGCGTCAGGCTGTATTTATAGTTTTGCATTAAGGGGCCACAGTTGCAGAGCCTGTGCACCCTGCTGCCATGATAATAAGCACCTCCTCAAAAATGTAACTACATGTCGGGGCTTCGACTCCAGAGACACAACAAGAAGTGTGATTGCTTCTTTTTTAGCTGCTTGTGTTTTCTCCTACAAGTTTCCGACGCTGCTCGGGACTGTTGACAGTGAACGCAACATACACATAAGCAAGCTGAAGTAAGACTCCAGGGACTCCTCATTTCCAGTAACACACATCCAGCAGTGCATAGTTACTGTGGGGAACATAATTAAAGGTTTCCTGTGGAGCTTTCGACCTCTAGTAGAGTTATGGAGCTGTTTATCTACGATTGGGCTC